>CAXARO010000973.1:0-37660 GCA_963971305.1 Arcuatula senhousia
AGAATGTTAACGACCTCAACAGATCCACAAAAGCAGAATCAGTCAGATTGAATCAAATAAGCGACACCAGAGTGTTAGGCGTCCAAAGCCTAAAAGCAAAGACTGATTTATTGAACGTCAAAATTAAAGAAATAAATGACTCACTTTCCAGCACACAATATAATGCAGCAACTTTTACCCAATCAATCAGTGATTTAAGGAAGCGTATTAACAAAGTAGAGAAGAACATTGTCGAGTTAGATAAGTCGGGGAAAAGTTACGCGGATACACTGAAGTCGCTATCTACCACAGAGAAGGAAATTAGAGAAACTTCGAAACAGCCTGTTCGAAACGATGAGGCTAAAACACCCGCTATTAGACCGATTGACGATGATACCAATGGTGCCATAAAAGACTTATTACCTGAAAAAGTAAAATCTCTATCACAATCTAAGACTTGTTCCGCTCTACCAATTCCCGTCCACTTTCCATCATCCCGATGCAATGTGAATAAAGCCGATCAATTCATTGGTTTTTCGAATAAAACCAGTAGACGTGTAAAACGGTTTTATATCGGTGGAATAAGCAAACATTCGACAGAAGCTTCTATGCGGGCTTATTTATATGAGAAAGGCGTACATGTTACACATTTAAGATTTTTCAACAGACAAAACAAGCGTTCTTCTTCTGCACAACTTAATATTGATGCTGGTGACGAACGTACAGTACGTGGAGACTCATTTTGGCCTAGCGGTGTATTTATGAAGGATTGGCTGCCATGGTCAGTCTTCATTTCAGAAAAATCTCAAAATAAAGAACAATCTTCAACATCATTATGTTACTAAAATTGGCCTGTTGGAACTGTCGCGGCATTATGTCCGCTGTGCCATATCTATCTGACTTGTTACTACAATTCAACATCGATATAATTGCTCTATCAGAACATTGGTTAAGAAAAAGTCAACTACATTTTCTAGATACAATCGACAAAAACAAATATAATTCCATAGCAAAAGGTGTGGACGAAAATTGTGAAAACACTTTTAACTGCAATATACGAGGAGGAGTCTCGTTTTTAGTATCAAACAAACTATTACCCTATATAACTGAAATTGATGTGCAAAGCGATAGAATATGCGGACTTGAGTTAAAGCTTCCAGGAGAAGATAGCGTATTCATATTTAGTGTATACCTACCTGCAAGTACCCAGCCTTTTAACTACTTTTCAAGTGAATTAGAATATCTCATGGATCTATATTCTGCTTATCTACAACATGGGACTGTTATATTGATGGGTGATTTTAATACCAAAATTGAAGGACCGAGATACAGTTTTCTACACGATAAGAGAAGTAAACTGCTAAATAATTACTTAAAAGAATCTAACAGTTTTTCATTACATACACAAGACTTTGGTAAAGGCTCAGTATATACCTTCCAATCATATGACGGCGGTCCACGCACAGCTATTGACCATATTGTGACTCATAGTGACACTCTATCCGATATAGTTAATGTCGAAATTCCAGTCGATGATATGTTCAACGTGTCGGATCACAAACCGATAATATGTACCATGAATTTCAGCATCTTATCGCATCTGGATGAGACTGAAAATGACATTCTCTCTGACAAAGTATCATGGAACAAGGCTATGGAACAAAACTTACTTTACGACTACTCTTATGCTGTGTCGCAATATCTGTGGGACTTGAAACCCCCACCTTCTCCGGTAACTAGCGACGATGTTGAAAAATACTACTGTGCGATTGTAGATGCAATTTTAAAAGCCGACAGAGACATACTACCACATAAGAAGTACGTAAAACATTTAAAACCATATTGGACTAAAATTGTGAAATCCGCACATAACCATATGCGTGAGCAACGAAATTCATGGATAATCAATGGGAAAAGTCACGAACCAAGTAATGAACATTTTATAGCGTATAAAAACTCCAAGAAAGACTTTAGAAAAGAGCTAGAAAATGCATACCACCGACACATGCAGGACTGTTTAAAACAAATGGAAGACTCCATCGAATCGGACCAACGTTACGTCTGGTCGGTACTGAAGAGCAGACGAAAGAAACAAACCTTCTGTAAAGAGCTGCGTACAGGAAATGGTTTGCAAACAGACGACCACGACATCTGCGAGGCTTGGGCTGACCACTTCGAATCAATTTTCAAGATGGACAAATCCCTTATAAACGATGACCGAGAACAATACATGAAACAACAAATAGATGAAATTAGAATTGACGCTAAGTTGAGTAAGACGGATGTTCCTTTAGTGACAACAAACGAACTATCTGAGCTTTGTTCTAAGTTACAAAACAATAAGTCCACCGGTCTTGACAAAGTATCATACGAACACGTTAAATTTGGTGGAAGAACTCTATTGAGCCACATGTGCAACCTTTTCAACCTCGTCATAAAGAACAATTACATACCAAGTGCGTGGAAGTCAAGTGTTATAATTCCTTTATTCAAAGGAGGCAATAAGGCAACAAACGACCCGAACTCTTACCGTGGGATATCACTGACTAGTTGCTTATCGAAAATCTTTGAAAAAGCGATAGTTTCAAGATTAGAGTCTATCCAAAAGAAATTCCCACATAGAGCCCAAATGGCATACCAGCGGTCGCTTTCAAGCACTCATGCTTACTTTAATATGAAAGAAGTGATAAGACACTATACAGAACGAAACAGTGCTTTATACGTTACTTTGTTAGACAGCATGAAAGCTTTTGACTCAGTTTGGCATGACGCACTTCTGTTTAAGCTGCGTTCATATGGTATTACCGGAAAACTTTGGCTTCTGATAGACAATATGTATAAAGGAATGCGAAGCTGTGTCCAATTTTCAAAACATCTGTCACGATGGTTTACACTAGAGAGAGAATTCTGTTGGATAGTAATTTCAACACCTTTGAACAGACGACAAAAGCTTGCAACACCTTACGATCTGTAACAATGTCTGTGATGAGATCCGGAATCCACCCTGGTTTGTTAAACCCTGTCACTTGTTCCAAAATTGTGATGCAATTAAGCTACACAAAGGCTTTATTTGGGTGCGAACTATGGAGTGACATAAGTAAAACGGAACTGCTATTGCTTGAACGATCACATAGATTCGTGTGTAAATTATTACAAGGACTATCGAGAACAACAAGAACCGACAAATGCACAAGTCTCTTAGGGTGGCTTTCAATTGAAGCGTATATTGACCGACAGAAACTTTTGTTCCTTGGAAGACTATGTCGACTTAACAGTGTATTGTTACCCAAACAAATTTTTATGTCAAGACTATATGAATTCAAGTACCAGTGTGTTAATAATCAAACAGGTTTCGTACCAGATGTATACAGACTGACCACAAAGTACAATTTGACAGAATATATGAATTCATTTTGTGAAAATGGTAACTTCCCAACAAAAACTATGTGGAGTAGAATTGTTTCAAAGAACATTCTGAAATTAGAACAATCAATGTGGCTTCAAAGAATCTCTACTGATAGTGACTTTAACTTTTTCTCACTCATTCATCCTTCCATAAAAGTACACAGAGCGTGGACAATTGGTAGACTGTTTCCTGAACTTCGAGAAGCTGCCAAATATGTTATTGACATTTGCGCAATCATTAGGACCAACGAAGAGTCACTGCTATGCGATAGATGTGGAAAGTTCTTTGACAATATATTTGTACATGTTCTAGCCGAGTGCGACTCTATAACGGAGCTTAGAGAAACCTTTTGGAGTGACATTATAAACCTTAACCCTATATCCTTCAGTGTTTACATGAACAATCTTTCATCCAGTGAATTCACTGCTACAGTGCTATCTTGCGATACCTCATATGAACTCAATGATGAAAATGAAAGCATTGCCTTTTCAATGTACTGTGTGCGACATGTACACACCATGTGCAAACTATTCTACTCACATTGAGATGTTCAATTCACCGATGCTGTAATCTTGTTCTTATATTTTAACATTATGACTCTAAGTATTTGTTTTGTAATTTATCCTCCCATAATATCAACCATACTAGTAATGTCAATGTTTATTTACATATTTTTTTGACGGTGCTACTTTATTAATTTTCCCTCTTTTTAAAAATCTTATTATATATTCTTTTTTTTCCTTTTGAAACCTCGTTATTTACCTTTTATTATATTTATACGATTAATACGTTAAGTAGTTCAATTACTTACATATTTGTACAATTCCCAACTAAAATATATAATAAATAACTTAAGTTCATTTTTTGCTACTTCCATTAACATATTCGTAACCTAAAGTTGTATCTTGTATCACTTAAATATTTTTTTTTCAATACTGTGCAATTGTCTTATTGATATTTCAATTATTCTTTTTTATATATTGCTCCCACTGAAATGCTTTTTTTTCTATTTTTGTTATCTAAGGCGTAATTTTCTATGATCTGAAATCACTTTTTCTTCATGTTATAAATATTGTATTTATATAAATATATTTTTTTTTTGTATGCTGGTTTTCATGTAACATTGTATTGTCTTTATTTTATGTTATTATCTATCTCTGTACAAGAGGAAATAAAGTTATATATATATATATATTGGTAATGGGTATACCTGGGTTATGGGTTATGGGTATACATAGTTTATGGGTAATGGGTATACCTAGATTATGGGTTTTGGGTTTACCCATGCTATCCTCATAAGGTTTTTTCTAAATAGGTAACGGATTATCTTTTGTGTTTATTAAGAATATTCATTATTTGAGGTCGAAAATTTCCAATATTTCTGAAATTTTAGCGTGTAGTGCAATTACAAAAGTTTTATTGGCGGAAATAAAATTCCATACCTTAGAAATACTTAAAATAGAACGATATAATTAAACCTGTCTTGTTTAATATATAATGTCTACGTTATGCATTTTCAAATGATACTTATATTTCAAACGTTTGATAGTAAAGATAGGATGAATTTGCTTTCTTGATTGAGTAATATTACAATTGTTGTTACAATTGTTGTAACAATTAAAAACCGTTTTTTAATTCATAGTTAATACGTATATATGAAAAATATTAAAACTTTACCTTTAGCACATGTTTACTTTTCATTTTCAAGATGGCGGATGATGCTTTTGTATATCATGTGACTTAAGGGACATAACTCTGTATTAACAGGCTCATCCTAACCCGGGCTCATCTTCGTATTAAGTATATACCCTAACCCTAACCCTAACCCTTTTCGAACGATAATTATATTTCAAACGTTTAATAATAATGAAAGGATGGATTTGCTTTCTTGATTGAGTAATGTTATAATTGTTTTACAATTAACAACCGTTTTTTAATTCATAGTCAATACGTATATAAGAAAAATATTAAAACTTTACCATTAGCACATGTTTACTTTTCATTCCCCGATTGGCGGATGACGCTATTGTATATCACGTGACTTAAGGGACAAAACTCTGTATTAAAAGGCTCATCCTAACCCAGGCTCATCTTCGTATTAATATATACCCTAACCCTAACCCTAACCCTAACTCTAACCTAGGTTATGGGTCATGGGAAATGTGTTTACTTGGGTCATGGGTTAAGGGTTTAACTAGGTTATGGATCATGGGTAATGGGTTCACATGGGTCATGGGTCATGGGTCATGGGTTTACGTGGGTTATGGTTCATTGGTCATGGGTTTACCTGGGTCATGGGTTATAGGTATACCTAGGTAATGGGTGATGGGTATACCTAGTTTATGGGTCATGGGTTATGTGTTCACATGGGTTTTAGGTCAGGGGTTTACGTGGTTTAAGGTTCATGGGTCATGGGTTAACCTGGGTTATTGGTTATAGGTATACCTAGGTTATGGCCATGGGTAATGGGTTGACATGGGTCATTGGTCATGGGTTTAGGTGGGTTATGGTTCATTGGTCATGGGTTTACCTGGGTCATGGGTTATAGGTATACCTTGGTTATGGATGATAGGTTAACCTGGTTTATTGGTAATGGGTATACCTAGGTTATGGGTTATGGGTAAACCTAAGTTATGGGTCAGGGGTTATAGGTTTACTTGGGTCATGCGTTAAAGGTTTATCTAGGTTATGGGTCATGGGTTTAGGGTTCACATGGGTGATGGGTCATGGGTTTACGTGGGTTATTGTTCATGGGTCATGGGTTATAGGTATACCTAGGTTATGGGTGATGGGTTTACTTAGTTAATTGGTAATGGGTATACCTAGGTTAATGGTTATATGTATACCTAGGTTATGGGTCATGGGTTATAGGTTTAAAAATTTAAAGTCATCATATCTCGGTTGTTTCTTAACCGATTTAAAAAAGTAAATGTGTTCCGAAAAGCTCAAAACATGCTCCTTCTAGTGATGCCCTACTTTAGGCTGTAAAAAGTCAAGTTTGTTTCAGTTTTGTTGAAAAGCAATCTTGTTTAAGGTCTACGATTTAAAACTACTTACCCCTTTCTTATGGGTTCATATGGGTCATGGGTTAACGTGGGTTATGGATCATGGGTCATGGGTTAACCTGAGTTATGGGTTATATGCATACCTAGGTTATGGGTGATGGGTTTACCCAGTTTATTGGTAATGCGTATACCTAGGTTATGGGTTACGGGTAAACCTAGGTTATGGGTAATGGGAAATGGGTTTACTTGGGTCATGGGTTAAGGGTTTACTTAGGTTATGGGTCATGGGTAATGGGTTTTCTTGGGTCATGGGTCATGGGTTTACGTGGGTTATGGTTCATGGGTCATGGGTTTACCTGGGTCATGGGTTATAGGTATACCAAGGTAATGGGTGATGGGTCATGGGTTTACCTACGTTATGGCTTATGGGTCATGGGTTTACCTGAGTTATGGGTCATGGGTTTACCTGGGTTATGGGTTACGGTCATGGGTGTACCTAGGTTATGGATTATGGGTAAATATAGTTTATTGGTAATGGGTATACCTAGGTTATAGGTATTGGGTATACATAGTTTATGAGTTATGGGTATACTTCGGTTATGGGTTTTGGGTTTACCCATGCTATCCTCATAAGGTTTTTTTCTAGATAGGAAACAGATTATCTTTTGTGTTTATTAAGTGTATTCATTATTTGAGGTAGAAAATTTCCAATATTTCTGAAATTAGAGCGTGAAGTGCAATTAAAAAAGTTTTATTGCCGGAAATAAAATACCATGCCTTAGAAATACTTAAATTAGAACGTTATAATAAAAACCTGTCTTGTTTAATACATAATGTCTGCACTATGCATTTTCGAATGATAATTATATTTCAAACCTTTAATAATAATGAAAGGATGGATTTGCTTTCTTGATTGAGTAATGTTATAATTGTTTTACAATTAACAACCGTTTTTTTTAATTCATAGTCAATACGTATATAAGAAAAATATTAAAACTTTACCTTTAGCACATGTTTACTTTTCATTCCCCAAATTGCGGATGACGATATTGTATATCACGTGACTTAAGGGACAAAACTCTGTATTAACAGGCTCATCCTAACCCAGGCTCATCTTCGTATTAAGTATATACCCTAACCCTAACCCTAACCCTAACCCTAACCCTAACCCTAACCCTAACCCTAACCCTAACCCTAACCCTAACCCTAACCCTAACCCTAACCCTAACCCAAACCTAACCCAAACCCTAACATTGCACTAATGAGAGATTTTTCTAATTTTGAACGCAGGATGCGTTGTACATATTTATTTACTAAAGAAGATAGCAAACAAATGCATCCCTTTTATATAAAGACTGGATATAGCCCAGCCTATTCATGCGAAGCATTAGAAAACTATTTGTTCGCAACTAGATATGAAATCAGTAGAATCAAACCTGAAAAACAGATTTGTAATATTTCAAGGTCAGAATGGAATGCCCTAAGAAATCTAAGGTCAAATGATGACATCGTAATTAAAAAGGCAGATAAAAATTCCACAATCTGTGTAATTGATAAACAAATTTACAATGCTGAAGGATTAAGACAGCTAGAAAATGACACCTATTACGAAAAAATTCAACATTCCAATGTGAATGAATTTACAAATGCAGCCGTTGATATCATAGAGAATGCCTTTAAATCAAAACAAATTGATGAAATGAGCTATAACTACATTTGTCAAGATCTAGATAGTAGAAAACTGGGACATTTCTTTATGTTGCCAAAAATACATAAGATACCAATTGATATATTGAAAGAAATGGAAGTAGATTATGAACTTCGAAAAAATTATCTTATAACTGGCCGCCCAATCGTCAGCCTATGCGGTACACCATTACATAACGTTGGACGTTTCATTGATCATATATTATTACCTATGGTTCAAAACCAATGTACTTATACTAGAGATACCAAACATTTCATAAGAAAAATCGAAAGTATAAAAGTTCCACAGGACACCTTTCTAATTACATGCGATGCATCTAATATGTATACTAACTTAGAAATTAATGAAATACTTGAAGCCGTAAACAGACTGTTGGATCAAGTTGATATAAACAACTATTCAATTAAAATTCCGAGAAAAGAAACAATACTAGAATTACTAAACATAATACTGAGAAACAATGAGTTTACATTCAATGACCAAATCTATAAGCAAAAAATAGGCGTCCCTATGGGAGGTAGTGTCTCTGCAGAATTAGCAGACATTAGAATGTACGAAATATTTGAAAACATTCTTAACAAATATGAGCATAAGAGCAAAATAATCTTCTGTGCAAGATATAGAGATGACATATTCCTTTTACATAAAGGATCAGAAGCTGAAATTCATGAATTCTTCCAACTAGCTAATTCTTGCCATAAGCTATTGAAATTTACATATGATATTTCTTACTCAGAAATGCCATTCTTAGACACATTCATATACAAAGGGGAAAGATTTAACCTGAATGGAACTCTTGACCTAAAAACATATACGAAAAAAACGGATACATTCCAATATTTAGAAAGGGGAAGCTCACATCCCCAAGGGGTATTTAAAGGCTTCATTAAAGGAGAGATAATAAGACATATCAGAAATACAAGTGATGCAATGCAGCTTCAAAACATCATCAAAGTCTTCAAAATCAGACTTATACAGAGAGGTTATAAATCTACAGAGATTGATGAAATAATACAAAATACAATTCATCTAAACAGAAAAGATCTGTTACAAGATAATAGACGTGGTAATGATAAAACCATAGTGTTGGTAACGAAGTTCAATCCAGCCATAAAAAAATTGAAAAAATTGTTGATTAAACATTGGCAGGTATTGCAGAGCAATAAAAGATGCAAGCAAATATTTAATAGGCTTCCTATGATTGCATACAAAAGAGGAAAAAACTTACAAGATTTGTTAAAAAAATAAACAACAATTCTAATAGAATCGAAATGGTAATCACAAAAACCTGGACACTCAGAAACAGAAAACAATAAATGGGTTAATTGATTTAAATGGTGTCTTGTCTAGCTGTATTAAAATATAAAAGAATGATTTTGACAACTGAAGATGGACCATATCATTCTTAAAGTTAATAATATTTAATACAGTAAGGTCCGAAACACCATAAATACTACTCAGAATTTGAATAAAATTTCAAACATCAAAGTTAGAAGTACATTCTAAATATACAGTATACTAGCTCATGCAGCTATAATGAAAAAGAAGAGATAACATACTGATTACAGATGTAATACTGTTATGTGACATATTGAACAATAATATGGAATCCTATCCTAGATAGTGAAACAAGACCTCCAATAATGAAAATAAATTGAATATTTAATTGAACAAAACAGAAAATGAGGAAAAAAGTTTTAGGCTGAACGGTGCAAAGATGGGATTTTGTGATTTTTTGATAAAGTCCACGCGCATACTTTTACTTACGGGCAAAGTTGCGCAGAAATGATAATATGACGTGATGATGATGTGAAAAAGAGGAGTGGTGGGAATGGGCCATGATGATGTGATTGGATGACAAGGCTCCATCTGCAATTACTTCTATACCAGTCAATGGATCTTGATGAAACTTTCACACATTCTTGATGATATACCACAGATGTCTAAAAATCATGTTTAAACAGCAGTCAAAGAACGGGGTAAGTATGTTTCAAACTTAGACTTTATTAAATGAGATCCTAGCCCTAACCCTAACCTAACCCCAACCCTAGTAATTATCTGTTAAATTGAAGATTTATGTGATGCTAGTATTATTAAGTCGTAATATAAGCTTACATTTTATCCCATAAAAACTTGCAACTGAGTTGCAAGGTAGTATAAATACCCTAACCCTCTCCGCGGTTAAAGGTTAAGGTTAAGGTTAAGGTTAAAAAGTAACCTTAACCTCAAATTTTTAACCGTGGAAAACAAACAATTTATATCGTTAACTTCAAATGAAAACTTAAAGTTGGTCACATAAAAACTTGCAACTGAGTTGCAAGGTAGTATAAATACCCTAACCCTAACCCTAACCCTAACCCTAACCCTAAATATAAGCTTACATTTCATCCCATAAAAACTTGCAACTGAGTTGCAAGGTAGTATAAATACCCTAACCCTCTCCGCGGTTAAAGGTTAAGGTTAAGGTTAAGGTTAAAAAGTAACCTTAACCTCAAATTTTTAACCGTGGAAAACAAACAATTTATATCGTTAACTTCAAATGAAAACTTAAAGTTGGTCACATAAAAACTTGCAACTGAGTTGCAAGGTAGTATAAATACCCTAACCCTCTCCGCGGTTAAAGGTTAAGGTTAAGGTTAAGGTTAAAAAGTAACCTTAACCTCAAATTTTTAACCGTGGAAAACAAACAATTTATATCGTTAACTTCAAATGAAAACTTAAAGTTGGTCACATAAAAACTTGCAACTGAGTTGCAATGTAGTATAAATACCCTAACCCTCTCCGCGGTTAAAGATTGAGGTTAAGGTTAAGGTTAAAAAGTAACCTTAACCTTAACCTTAACCCTAACTTCATTTTTTCTTTGAAAAACGTGTTTTTCGCTATTTTTTACAGATTTTTTTATTGAGAAACAGAAGGGTCGAAGACGAAAACAGATTAGTAATTCGTATTAAGTTTTTGGATGAAAAACTCGAAAAAAATTGTTTTGGGAGGGTTGGGGTTACAATTGCCATTTTGACAACTTTGCAGACATCCATTGTTGCTCATTTTGGCATGTTCCCGTACTCCAATCGTCACGAAATTTAAAAATCCGCCCCGTAGGGGCAGTATTTTTCAACGGGCAATCCGATGCAAAAAACCGCAAGTTTCTGAGATGTGTCGTTTTCGAGTTAGGTGCACCATGAACCTCCGAAAAAGGGAACAAACAAAAAAGGAAAGCAAGAGAAAAAGCAAAAGGAAGGAAAAAATCAGTAGCTGAATTCAAAAAAAAAAAAAAAAAAAAAAAAAAACAAGTCCACGCGCATACTTTTACTTACGGGCAAAGTTGCGCAGAAATGATAATATGACGTGATGATGATGTGAAAAAGAGGAGTGGTGGGAATGGGCCATGATGATGTGATTGGATGACAAGGCTCCATCTGCAATTACTTCTATACCAGTCAATGGATCTTGATGAAACTTTCACACATTCTTGATGATATACCACAGATGTCTAAAAATCATGTTTAAACAGCAGTCAAAGAACGGGGTAAGTATGTTTCAAACTTAGACTTTATTAAATGAGATCCTAGCCCTAACCCTAACCTAACCCCAACCCTAGTAATTATCTGTTAAATTGAAGATTTATGTGATGCTAGTATTATTAAGTCGTAATATAAGCTTACATTTTATCCCATAAAAACTTGCAACTGAGTTGCAAGGTAGTATAAATACCCTAACCCTCTCCGCGGTTAAAGGTTAAGGTTAAGGTTAAGGTTAAAAAGTAACCTTAACCTCAAATTTTTAACCGTGGAAAACAAACAATTTATATCGTTAACTTCAAATGAAAACTTAAAGTTGGTCACATAAAAACTTGCAACTGAGTTGCAAGGTAGTATAAATACCCTAACCCTAACCCTAACCCTAACCCTAACCCTAAATATAAGCTTACATTTCATCCCATAAAAACTTGCAACTGAGTTGCAAGGTAGTATAAATACCCTAACCCTCTCCGCGGTTAAAGGTTAAGGTTAAGGTTAAGGTTAAAAAGTAACCTTAACCTCAAATTTTTAACCGTGGAAAACAAACAATTTATATCGTTAACTTCAAATGAAAACTTAAAGTTGGTCACATAAAAACTTGCAACTGAGTTGCAAGGTAGTATAAATACCCTAACCCTCTCCGCGGTTAAAGGTTAAGGTTAAGGTTAAGGTTAAAAAGTAACCTTAACCTCAAATTTTTAACCGTGGAAAACAAACAATTTATATCGTTAACTTCAAATGAAAACTTAAAGTTGGTCACATAAAAACTTGCAACTGAGTTGCAATGTAGTATAAATACCCTAACCCTCTCCGCGGTTAAAGATTGAGGTTAAGGTTAAGGTTAAAAAGTAACCTTAACCTTAACCTTAACCCTAACTTCATTTTTTCTTTGAAAAACGTGTTTTTCGCTATTTTTTACAGATTTTTTTATTGAGAAACAGAAGGGTCGAAGACGAAAACAGATTAGTAATTCGTATTAAGTTTTTGGATGAAAAACTCGAAAAAAATTGTTTTGGGAGGGTTGGGGTTACAATTGCCATTTTGACAACTTTGCAGACATCCATTGTTGCTCATTTTGGCATGTTCCCGTACTCCAATCGTCACGAAATTTAAAAATCCGCCCCGTAGGGGCAGTATTTTTCAACGGGCAATCCGATGCAAAAAACCGCAAGTTTCTGAGATGTGTCGTTTTCGAGTTAGGTGCACCATGAACCTCCGAAAAAGGGAACAAACAAAAAAGGAAAGCAAGAGAAAAAGCAAAAGGAAGGAAAAAATCAGTAGCTGAATTCAAAAAAAAAAAAAAAAAAAAAAAAAAAAACAAGTCCACGCGCATACTTTTACTTACGGGCAAAGTTGCGCAGAAATGATAATATGACGTGATGATGATGTGAAAAAGAGGAGTGGTGGGAATGGGCCATGATGATGTGATTGGATGACAAGGCTCCATCTGCAATTACTTCTATACCAGTCAATGGATCTTGATGAAACTTTCACACATTCTTGATGATATACCACAGATGTCTAAAAATCATGTTTAAACAGCAGTCAAAGAACGGGGTAAGTATGTTTCAAACTTAGACTTTATTAAATGAGATCCTAGCCCTAACCCTAACCTAACCCCAACCCTAGTAATTATCTGTTAAATTGAAGATTTATGTGATGCTAGTATTATTAAGTCGTAATATAAGCTTACATTTTATCCCATAAAAACTTGCAACTGAGTTGCAAGGTAGTATAAATACCCTAACCCTCTCCGCGGTTAAAGGTTAAGGTTAAGGTTAAGGTTAAAAAGTAACCTTAACCTCAAATTTTTAACCGTGGAAAACAAACAATTTATATCGTTAACTTCAAATGAAAACTTAAAGTTGGTCACATAAAAACTTGCAACTGAGTTGCAAGGTAGTATAAATACCCTAACCCTAACCCTAACCCTAACCCTAACCCTAAATATAAGCTTACATTTCATCCCATAAAAACTTGCAACTGAGTTGCAAGGTAGTATAAATACCCTAACCCTCTCCGCGGTTAAAGGTTAAGGTTAAGGTTAAGGTTAAAAAGTAACCTTAACCTCAAATTTTTAACCGTGGAAAACAAACAATTTATATCGTTAACTTCAAATGAAAACTTAAAGTTGGTCACATAAAAACTTGCAACTGAGTTGCAAGGTAGTATAAATACCCTAACCCTCTCCGCGGTTAAAGGTTAAGGTTAAGGTTAAGGTTAAAAAGTAACCTTAACCTCAAATTTTTAACCGTGGAAAACAAACAATTTATATCGTTAACTTCAAATGAAAACTTAAAGTTGGTCACATAAAAACTTGCAACTGAGTTGCAATGTAGTATAAATACCCTAACCCTCTCCGCGGTTAAAGATTGAGGTTAAGGTTAAGGTTAAAAAGTAACCTTAACCTTAACCTTAACCCTAACTTCATTTTTTCTTTGAAAAACGTGTTTTTCGCTATTTTTTACAGATTTTTTTATTGAGAAACAGAAGGGTCGAAGACGAAAACAGATTAGTAATTCGTATTAAGTTTTTGGATGAAAAACTCGAAAAAAATTGTTTTGGGAGGGTTGGGGTTACAATTGCCATTTTGACAACTTTGCAGACATCCATTGTTGCTCATTTTGGCATGTTCCCGTACTCCAATCGTCACGAAATTTAAAAATCCGCCCCGTAGGGGCAGTATTTTTCAACGGGCAATCCGATGCAAAAAACCGCAAGTTTCTGAGATGTGTCGTTTTCGAGTTAGGTGCACCATGAACCTCCGAAAAAGGGAACAAACAAAAAAGGAAAGCAAGAGAAAAAGCAAAAGGAAGGAAAAAATCAGTAGCTGAATTCAAAAAAAAAAAAAAAAAAAAAAAAAAAAAACAAGTCCACGCGCATACTTTTACTTACGGGCAAAGTTGCGCAGAAATGATAATATGACGTGATGATGATGTGAAAAAGAGGAGTGGTGGGAATGGGCCATGATGATGTGATTGGATGACAAGGCTCCATCTGCAATTACTTCTATACCAGTCAATGGATCTTGATGAAACTTTCACACATTCTTGATGATATACCACAGATGTCTAAAAATCATGTTTAAACAGCAGTCAAAGAACGGGGTAAGTATGTTTCAAACTTAGACTTTATTAAATGAGATCCTAGCCCTAACCCTAACCTAACCCCAACCCTAGTAATTATCTGTTAAATTGAAGATTTATGTGATGCTAGTATTATTAAGTCGTAATATAAGCTTACATTTTATCCCATAAAAACTTGCAACTGAGTTGCAAGGTAGTATAAATACCCTAACCCTCTCCGCGGTTAAAGGTTAAGGTTAAGGTTAAGGTTAAAAAGTAACCTTAACCTCAAATTTTTAACCGTGGAAAACAAACAATTTATATCGTTAACTTCAAATGAAAACTTAAAGTTGGTCACATAAAAACTTGCAACTGAGTTGCAAGGTAGTATAAATACCCTAACCCTAACCCTAACCCTAACCCTAACCCTAACCCTAACCCTAAATATAAGCTTACATTTCATCCCATAAAAACTTGCAACTGAGTTGCAAGGTAGTATAAATACCCTAACCCTCTCCGCGGTTAAAGGTTAAGGTTAAGGTTAAGGTTAAAAAGTAACCTTAACCTCAAATTTTTAACCGTGGAAAACAAACAATTTATATCGTTAACTTCAAATGAAAACTTAAAGTTGGTCACATAAAAACTTGCAACTGAGTTGCAAGGTAGTATAAATACCCTAACCCTCTCCGCGGTTAAAGGTTAAGGTTAAGGTTAAGGTTAAAAAGTAACCTTAACCTCAAATTTTTAACCGTGGAAAACAAACAATTTATATCGTTAACTTCAAATGAAAACTTAAAGTTGGTCACATAAAAACTTGCAACTGAGTTGCAAGGTAGTATAAATACCCTAACCCTCTCCGCGGTTAAAGATTGAGGTTAAGGTTAAGGTTAAAAAGTAACCTTAACCTTAACCTTAACCCTAACTTCATTTTTTCTTTGAAAAACGTGTTTTTCGCTATTTTTTACAGATTTTTTTATTGAGAAACAGAAGGGTCGAAGACGAAAACAGATTAGTAATTCGTATTAAGTTTTTGGATGAAAAACTCGAAAAAAATTGTTTTGGGAGGGTTGGGGTTACGATTGCCATTTTGACAACTTTGCAGACATCCATTGTTGCTCATTTTGGCATGTTCCCGTACTCCAATCGTCACGAAATTTAAAAATCCGCCCCGTAGGGGCAGTATTTTTCAACGGGCAATCCGATGCAAAAAACCGCAAGTTTCTGAGATGTGTCGTTTTCGAGTTAGGTGCACCATGAACCTCCGAAAAAGGGAACAAACAAAAAAGGAAAGCAAGAGAAAAAGCAAAAGGAAGGAAAAAATCAGTAGCTGAATTCAAAAAAAAAAAAAAAAAAAAAAAAAAAAAACAAGTCCACGCGCATACTTTTACTTACGGGCAAAGTTGCGCAGAAATGATAATATGACGTGATGATGATGTGAAAAAGAGGAGTGGTGGGAATGGGCCATGATGATGTGATTGGATGACAAGGCTCCATCTGCAATTACTTCTATACCAGTCAATGGATCTTGATGAAACTTTCACACATTCTTGATGATATACCACAGATGTCTAAAAATCATGTTTAAACAGCAGTCAAAGAACGGGGTAAGTATGTTTCAAACTTAGACTTTATTAAATGAGATCCTAGCCCTAACCCTAACCTAACCCCAACCCTAGTAATTATCTGTTAAATTGAAGATTTATGTGATGCTAGTATTATTAAGTCGTAATATAAGCTTACATTTTATCCCATAAAAACTTGCAACTGAGTTGCAAGGTAGTATAAATACCCTAACCCTCTCCGCGGTTAAAGGTTAAGGTTAAGGTTAAGGTTAAAAAGTAACCTTAACCTCAAATTTTTAACCGTGGAAAACAAACAATTTATATCGTTAACTTCAAATGAAAACTTAAAGTTGGTCACATAAAAACTTGCAACTGAGTTGCAAGGTAGTATAAATACCCTAACCCTAACCCTAACCCTAACCCTAACCCTAACCCTAAATATAAGCTTACATTTCATCCCATAAAAACTTGCAACTGAGTTGCAAGGTAGTATAAATACCCTAACCCTCTCCGCGGTTAAAGGTTAAGGTTAAGGTTAAGGTTAAAAAGTAACCTTAACCTCAAATTTTTAACCGTGGAAAACAAACAATTTATATCGTTAACTTCAAATGAAAACTTAAAGTTGGTCACATAAAAACTTGCAACTGAGTTGCCAGGTAGTATAAATACCCTAACCCTCTCCGCGGTTAAAGGTTAAGGTTAAGGTTAAGGTTAAAAAGTAACCTTAACCTCAAATTTTTAACCGTGGAAAACAAACAATTTATATCGTTAACTTCAAATGAAAACTTAAAGTTGGTCACATAAAAACTTGCAACTGAGTTGCAAGGTAGTATAAATACCCTAACCCTCTCCGCGGTTAAAGATTGAGGTTAAGGTTAAGGTTAAAAAGTAACCTTAACCTTAACCTTAACCCTAACTTCATTTTTTCTTTGAAAAACGTGTTTTTCGCTATTTTTTACAGATTTTTTTATTGAGAAACAGAAGGGTCGAAGACGAAAACAGATTAGTAATTCGTATTAAGTTTTTGGATGAAAAACTCGAAAAAAATTGTTTTGGGAGGGTTGGGGTTACGATTGCCATTTTGACAACTTTGCAGACATCCATTGTTGCTCATTTTGGCATGTTCCCGTACTCCAATCGTCACGAAATTTAAAAATCCGGCCCGTAAGGGCAGTATTTTTCAACGGGCAATCCGATGCAAAAAACCGCAAGTTTCTGAGATGTGTCGTTTTCGAGTTAGGTGCACCATGAACCTCCGAAAAAGGGAACAAACAAAAAAGGAAAGCAAGAGAAAAAGCAAAAGGAAGGAAAAAATCAGTAGCTGAATTCAAAAAAAAAAAAAAAAAAAAAAAAAAAACAAGTCCACGCGCATACTTTTACTTACGGGCAAAGTTGCGCAGAAATGATAATATGACGTGATGATGATGTGAAAAAGAGGAGTGGTGGGAATGGGCCATGATGATGTGATTGGATGACAAGGCTCCATCTGCAATTACTTCTATACCAGTCAATGGATCTTGATGAAACTTTCACACATTCTTGATGATATACCACAGATGTCTAAAAATCATGTTTAAACAGCAGTCAAAGAACGGGGTAAGTATGTTTCAAACTTAGACTTTATTAAATGAGATCCTAGCCCTAACCCTAACCTAACCCCAACCCTAGTTATTATCTGTTAAATTGAAGATTTATGTGATGCTAGTATTATTAAGTCGTAATATAAGCTTACATTTTATCCCATAAAAACTTGCAACTGAGTTGCAAGGTAGTATAAATACCCTAACCCTCTCCGCGGTTAAAGGTTAAGGTTAAGGTTAAGGTTAAAAAGTAACCTTAACCTCAAATTTTTAACCGTGGAAAACAAACAATTTATATCGTTAACTTCAAATGAAAACTTAAAGTTGGTCACATAAAAACTTGCAACTGAGTTGCAAGGTAGTATAAATACCCTAACCCTAACCCTAACCCTAACCCTAACCCTAACCCTAACCCTAACCCTAACCCTAACCCTAACCCTAACCCTAACCCTAACCCTAACCCTAACCCTAACCCCAACCCTAACCCTAACCCTAACCCTAACCCTAACCCTAACCCTAACCCTAACCCTAACCCTAACCCTAACCCTAACCCTAACCCTAACCCTAACCCTAACCCTAACCCTAACCCAAACCCTAACCCTAACCCTAACCCTAACCCTAACCCTAACCCTAACTAGTTTCCCCGTGGCATTTTTTTACCTAACCGAAATAATGGTGTCAATTTACGTAAAAATGGGTAAATTAAAGAACAACTTTTTTAAACGTATCTAAATGGGTTCGAACGTTGGTCGAACCGTTTATAGGCTTGGCGAACACGTTAACTTCAAATTTTGAAGAGTTAGGACCAAAAATTTGATATGGTGCAAATTTACGGCCAATTGGTTTATCCTGCATAAAATCTGAAAACTGCATATTAGAGTTCGTACACATATCAATATATTGAGCCCTCCTAATGGCCGAAATGTCCACAAAATTTTATACTTATACCTCAAGAAACAAAAAATTTCTGACCGACTCTCTGAAAAGTCTATACCCATGCAAGCGGTAAAATTCTTCTGCATTTTATATGCGTGTCAGATATCAAACTTTTTTGTTTCTTGACGTATTAAGCCTAAATTTAGTACGCTAGTAGTATATCAACAGAACTTTTTTACCACAAATATTTGTGGTCGTATCTTGACCCATTTTGAAGAAATGGCACCCCTGATTTTAGTTAGGAATAATGATGGTATAGTACGTTTTATGCTCTAAATTGTATTTTGATGTATCTAGACCGGAAAATTTTCATCTAAAAGAATAAGTTGACTATTTACAACACTGAAAAATTATCAAAATGATTTCTTTGTAGGAATTAAGTAAGCTAAAATGCTAAGTAAAAAATACCATTTCTCAGCCGAAAAAAAAATTATATTAACACATCAGTAAAACAAACTTAGAACATTTAGCGTGCAATTGCAATCATTTGAATAAGTCAAGCCGTGATACATCACAAATGCCTTTTTAAAGGATAAAAAAACGGGTTTCCAATTTTTCTGTTGCTTTGGGTAGCCCAGAAGTCAGACTTGTCTAATATGAATTAACATTTTAATTTTCACAAAATTTGTAATATCTAAATAAAAAAATAATGTACAAACAACCAGGCTTCATTCAATGTATTGAACAAGTCGATGTCCCCGGTTCTGGCTTAGGCTTCCCCTCTTTGTATGTTTTGGCGTTGAGTGCGCTAATTTTATGATTTGGCTTTGGCCTTCCAAATATTTCGGTTTTAATACTACTCATGAAAGGTTCACTCCTCGAAATAAACTTATCTAGCATATGTAAATCTCTGATGTCATTAACAAACCCACTATGATACTTTACATTTTTATAAAAATTGAATGTGTAATGAATGTTTCGAGCATCACAAAATGTTTTAATACATTTAAAGCTGTTTTTGACACGTAAAAAATCTGAAATGTACTTTTCGTTTGCTGGTTTTTCAAAAACTTTATTTCTAAATCATAAAGATATGTCTTCTGATTTGACACATAAGGAATTTACAAGCTTTTGTAAATTTCCATTTTCTATTTTTAGTCTTGGTTTTTCAATTTTCAGAAAACATATAACTTTGAAAATTGTCAAAAACTCAAGAATAAAGTCAATTTTATAATATCATAATTAGCATATCACAGTACCAGACAAGAGATAGTGAATGACCAAATTGAATTAGGTTTACTCAGAGACTTTGAATGTTCCAATCAAAATCACAGGGAACTTTTTACTTGTTTAACATGAGCAGAGATGGATGTCGAGAGAAATGCTATAGAAAAACGTTTCTGGAAGAAATGTGGAATAATTCTTTAAGTTGTACTGGTCGGAAGTATCGCAGCTTATATTGCACTACTTGCTACTTATTGCAAAAACTAACCACAAAATACTAAACAAAACTATAACAATGAAAAGCTAAACAATAAAAAAAATTAGAAATAAACTTAGAAGTAAAAAAATTGATACAGAAAAAATATTGTAAACACATATAATAAAAACATTTACATACGAACTTACGTATGAGTTTTTTTATGAAACCAAGTATTATATATTTGCTTTTCTGTTAACTTTTAAAGCAATGAACATCCAGAAGTGTTTCTTTCTTTTTTTCATGTCATACTTTTTTCAGATTATCCAAATTGTTGAAAAAAAAGATTAATAGCCAGAGGGTAAGCATTGTTAAGTTTATAAAGTGTTTTCGTTACCTTAAACATGTTGTAATAATAACGAATAAACTCAACCTTTAAACATGCCAAAGGCCCATCATCTTCAAAATTTTTATTCCTCTTTAGCACACAAAACGTAAGCTTTGTAGTAAAAAACAATTGTTTAAAAGGGGATTTTCCTCTAAAAATAAATAGGCATAAACTATTTTAACAATGCAGTCACTTTTCCAGATAATACTACGATTCCATCACAACTGACTTATAAATTAAGGAGGAAATTAATAAAAGGTTTTGTTTTCGAAATTTTGTCGGAAGGGAAGGTTCAACTTTCATGTTTATTACTATTTGTACTACTTGTAGCTTAAAAGGAAATGTGTAACCTTTAACACCCGATAGGATTTTACCGCGATCCTAACAGAAGTACACTTATTATGCATATATTTATGATAAAAAATCTTAAAATTTAACTGTAATCTGTACAAGTTAGGCAGTACCGAAAATTCATTCACAAGTAAAATCTTTAAGATCTACCTCAGAAATCAACATATGTTGGGTAGCAACAGTAGTGCGAACCATTGGTTGACACATCGTTTTGGAAAATCAAATACTGATTTCCGAATGGTGTGGAGTTTTTGTCTTTTATTCAGTAAATCACCCTTGTTGATTTCAAATGAATTTCGATATTCATCCATACGGCTTTATAGCTTTCCTTGATCATATACAGTTCACAAATACAGCCTTATATTGTCAAGAACAGAACTTTGATGTCACAGATTTTATGCTTCATGGAGTTGATTATTTAGCTGTTTTTGACATTGTCGATTTCAGTCTAATTTTAGACTATACTACAAACAACAATTTTGATACAAGACATTTCATTTTTGTTAGTGAAGACGAGGATAATTGATTTAAAAACCCTGTATATTAAGTATCATCTTGGAAGGGTAAGCAGCTTTTAATTATCAAATTATGTTTCAAGGTATTCTTTTATTTGCCAAATTCCATATCTTTCATCTGACAAATAAATTCCATTCATTCATTAGTGACATCTTCTAAGTATATCCTAGTGTAACATTTTAAATTTGATAAAATAAGTACCCATTGTAATTGTAGGCATATCTTAGATGTTACATTGTCTTTGACTTTATCAACTTTTTGCCACTCAACAAATAATACTGAAATGGTAAGCATCCTTTTGGCAATAATTTCTTTTTTGAACTTTTGAACAAGGAAAAAGTCGTTAAAATATAGATATCAAGTTTATTGATACAGTGATAAAAAGATTATTATAGCAGGATTAATCGAAACGTAAAAGTTGATAAATTTGCATATTATATTTAAAATTGTTCCTTGGCAAAAGCATTTCTAATTTTTTTTATCACAATGAACAGATAGGGTAAGTTAAACAAAATATATGTAGTATGTTTCAGAAATTCATTATTCTTTATATGTATTGCATTCATTTAAGTTGCAGTTTTAACGTCTATTTCATTGTGACTGGTACATTGAAAGATCCTATGAGGTGTTATATTCTAATGAATATTTTTTTTTTCATTTTCAGGACTGATTATCAAGATGTTTATTAAATTGTGCCTTCTTTCTACAGATTATATACGCTGTTTGGACAAATTGATCATCAAGCAGAGGGTAAGCATTCTTTAGTTTATGTTTTCTGTTTTTCGTCACTTTAAACTTTTGAATGAAAGTATGGCAAGGTTTTCCGATATTAGCGAATAAACTTTTAAACATGCAAAATGTCGTACGTTATATCAATAAGGGAAAAACTTAAATGTGTGGTAAAACACGACTGGTTAAAAAAGTATGTTAATCTACAAAAAATAGACAAAGTTATCTTAAAAATAAATGCACATCTCCAGATTAAACTACGATATAATTGTACTAGTAAAAAAATGTCACTTAATAATATGCTTTTCATGGTACTACTTGTTGTATAAATGGCATTTTTTTTTACTTTAAAATGTGGTATAAATTTACCGTAATCTTTACCGGTTAAAAAATAACACTTATTTTCTCTATTTATGGTATGAAACTTCATTAGAAGTGGTAAAATGCTACCGTAATTTGTACCTGTTAGGTAGTACCACGAAACAATGAATTAGAATGGTACAATTAATCGGAATATCGGTAGGTATGTGTCATTGCGTACACACGAGAATGGTAAGATAAATTCTATGTTTATATCCATATTACACATAAAGAAAAAAATATTTTGATTTTAAATTCCTGCAGACTATTTCTGAATGTTGAATAGTTTTTTGTTGTTATTTTTTTCTGATTGCTCTTATTGTTTCCTTTACGTGAAGCTACCAACTCGTCCTTTAAGTGTTTAGCAAAGTTTTAAATTTGTTTGCCACGACCTTTGTTGTATATTAATTGACGTATCATTTTGCGCTAAAGAATGCATAGCTTTATATATTTATTTCGTTATAGTCCATCCAAGAATTTGTTTCAAATATTTTCTTGTTTCTTATTTTATCCTTACATATTGAGTTGCGTATGTTGATGCATATCTTATATTTAACAGTTATTTTCATTGTTTTAGCTGATGGACACTTAACTCAAAGATACGAAAGGTATGTTGCTTTCCATTCTTACGGTTTCTTAAGAATAGAATACTTTAAGTATACATAAGTGGTAAGTTCAATTATTTTTCTATTTTAATCACAATATTCTCTGTCAAGATTTTGAATTCGGGGGTCTTTCCTTGGTGCTGGATTTTGGCCTCCTGTTTTCAAATTTTGGGTTTTTTTTTAGTATGTCTCTCTTGTGATATTTTTGATTTATTGCTTTCCACTGTTCAGGTATTTAATGCTACAAAGAAGAGGTTATTCTTCTAAAGATGCAGATAAAGCATGCGAAATTTACTTTATGGCAGGCAGGAACTTAGTTACTTTGTATTAGCGCAAATGGGTGCGAAGTTTCATTATGTATCAAGCTATGAATTGACTCAACGGTTTGTCACATATATGTGATGCATATGGATTATTATATGCTGATTAATATCTCATGTGTAACCATTATTCTTATTGTTTATTTTGTAGTTGTTGGACACTTATTACAAGCATATAAAAAGGTAAGTAGAATTTTAATTGAAATTTTGTTTGAAAGCAATAAGTTTCAGAGTACATTATATCTTTTTGTGATGATCTTTGAAGTTATATTTTCTTTTGAAAATTAACTATTTATAATACATTTGGGAGATGAAAGATTAAAACTAAAAAGACAATTTTTTTATAATATAGGATTGTATTCGTTCACAAGTGGCATCTCTACTCTCTACAGAGATCTAAAACATAGTTACGTCATGACTGCTATCCGAATCTTTTGGATTTTTTCTTATCTCTTATTAAAATATATTTGTTGGGATCAATTGATTTTCGAAATTCATCCATAGTGCTTTATAACTTTGCTTTATCATACACAGTTCATGAACACATCATTATAATGCAAGATCCTAACTTTGACATTTTTATTTTTTAGGACGAAGATAATTGTTTTAAAGATCTTGAAAAAAACAGTCATCTTAAACAGGTAAGCTACATTTTGTTATCAAACTTTGATTACAGGGATTCTATTGTATGCTTGTTTTTAAATTCTAAAATCTAGGCAAATGTTCTTATTTCATATGGTCATACATGGCATCATCATTGTATAACCTAGTGGTAGATTTTGTATGTGATTAAATCAGTAATTCTGAAATTCCATATGCATGATAGATGTTACATTTTGTTTCGGTTGATTTACTTTGTTGACATTAAACAATGACCTTCTTTTACGAATAACCTGTATTAATTCACGAACAAGGAAAAGTCGAATTAATTTTAATAATTTTAATCATATAAGGTAAAATTAACTAATTGGCACATGTAATTTAAAATTTTTCCTTGACACTTTTTAAAGCTTTTATTTTTTCTTATCACAAATTAAGGGATAATACTTGTTTCTTTTGGCTTTTCATTTTTTTGCTTGGGCGTTACTAATAAGTCTTTTGTAGACGAAACGTGCGTCAACGCACATTTAAATTTGTTTTCCTGGACCTTGTTGTAAATTGATTGAAGAATACCGTGAAGGTTAGCTCTGTTGGAGGCCATTGCCCCTAGGTTGGCCCGCTGCGGAACCAACGCTGAGTTAGAGATACATCAAAGTCAGATTTTCACGTCTAAAGTTTTAAATTGTTGAAATACTACGATTATTCTACTCCCAAGCTTAGTATATTCTTGGTTTTTAATTTTGAATCCTGTTTGATATTTTGGAGTTTGTATACTATGCTCTACATATTCTTGTTTATTTTGCCTCTTTAACTTTTGGCTTGAACGTTACTGATAACTCATTTATAGACAAAACACGCGTGAACGCAGTTTTAAATTTGTTTGCCTGGACCTTTGTTGTAAATTGGTCAAAAAGATATATAAAATGTATAAATTTTACATTAAATATATGTAGTATGTTTTTGTAATTCCATGCATTTATAATATACAACTTTAAAATTGTCGCTTAGATTTTAAATTCAATATATGGAACATAACTTTGAAATCACTAACCCTTTATTATTTACAATCCCTAGCCAGTAAGCCAAACTGATCTGCAACGATTTTTACAGTTGGAAGAGTAAAAATTATCCGGTTACTTGTATTCCTAACTTTAAAATACAATTTGTCTGCCATGTTCTGTGTATGGTTTATATCAATTTTTCAGGATGTCGTTGCCTGTTTCAATTATGCTGGTGACTGATTTAGAAAGACTTTGATACTATCAATTTTGCACTAAAAATATTAATAACTTTATAAATATGCAATCCATCGTATTAGTAAAAAATTGCCACTTAATAATATGCTTATCATGGTACTACCTGTTGTATAAATGGCATGTTTTTTACATTAAAATGTGGTATAAATTTACCGTAATCTTTACCGGTTCAAAAATAACATTTATTTTCTCGACTTGTGGCATGAAACTTCATGAGAAGTGGTAAAATGCTACCGTAATTTGTACCTGTTAGTTAGTACCACAAAACAATGAATTCGAATGGTAGAATTAATCGGAATATCGGTAGGTATGTGTCATTGCGTACACACGAGAATGGTAATATAAATTCTAGGTTTATATGCATATTACACATAAAGAAAAAAATATTTTGATTTTAAATTCCTGCAGATTATTTCTGAATGTTGAATAGTTGTTTTTTCTGTTTTTTTCCTGATTGCTCTTATTGTTGCCTTTACGTGAAGCTACCGAATAGTCCTTTAAGTGTTTAGCGCAGTTTTAAATTTGTTTGCCAGGACCTTTGTTGTATATTAATTGACGTATCATTTTTAGCTATGGTATACATAGCTTTATTTATAAATGTTACATTTTGTTTCGGTTGATTTACTTTGTTGACATTAAACAATGACCTTCTTTTACGAATAACCTGTATTAATTCATGAACAAGGAAAAGTCGAATTAATTTTAATAATTTTAATCATATAAGGTAAAATTAACTAATTGGCACATGTAATTTAAAATTTTTCCTTGATACTTTTTAAAGCTTTTATTTTTTCTTTATCACGAATTAAGAGATAATACTTGTTTCTTTTGGCTTTTAATTTTTTTTGGCTTGGGCGTTACTAATAAGTCTTTTGTAGACGAAACGTGCGTCAACGCACATTTAAATTTGTTTTCCTGGACCTTGTTGTCAATTGATTGAAGAATACCGTGAAGGTTAGCTCTGTTGGTGGCCATTGCCCCTAAGTTGGCCCGCTGCGGAACCAACGCTGAGTTAGAGATACATCAAAGTCAGATTTTCACGTCTAAAGTTCTAAATTGTTGAAATACTACGATTATTCTACTCCCAAGCTTAGTATATTCTTGGTTTTTAATTTTGAATCCTGTTTGATATTTTGGAGTTTGTATACTATGCTCTACATATTCTTGTTTATTTTGCCTCTTTAACTTTTGGCTTGAACGTTACTGATAACTCATTTATAGACAAAACACGCGTGAACGCAGTTTTAAATTTGTTTGCCTGGACCTTTGTTGTAAATTGGTCAAAAAGATATATAAAATGTGTAAACTTTACATTAAATATATGTAGTATGTTTTAGTAATTCCATGCATTTATAATATACAATTTTAAAATTGTCGCTTAGATTTTAAATTCAATATATGGAACATAACTTTGAATTCACCTACCCTTTATTATTTACAATCCCTAGCCAGTAAGCCAAACTGATCTGCAACGATTTTTACAGTTGGAAGAGTAAAAATTATCCGGTGACTTGTATTCCTAACTTTAAAATACAATTTGTCTGCCATGTTTTGTGTATGGTTTATATCAAATTTTCAGGATGTCGTTGTATGTTTCAATTATGCTGCTGACTGATTTAGAAAGACTTTGATACTATCAATTTTGCACTAAAATATTAATAACTTTATAAATATGCAATCCATCGTATTAGTAAAAAATTGCCTGTTAATAATATGCTTATCATGGTACTACCTGTTGTATAAATGGCATGTTTTTTACATTAAAATGTGGTATAAATTTACCGTAATCTTTACCGGTTCAAAAATAACATTTATTTTCTCGATTTGTGGCATGAAACTTCATTAGAAGTGGTAAAATGCTACCGTAATTTGTACCTGTTAGTTAGTACCACAAAACAATGAATTCGAATGGTAGAAATAATCGGAATATCGGTAGGTATGTGTCATTGCGTACACACGAGAATGGTAATATAAATTCTAGGTTTATATGCATATTACACATAAAGAAAAAAATATTTTGATTTTAAATTCCTGCAGATTATTTCTGAATGTTGAATAGTTGTTTTTCTGTTTTTTTCCTGATTGCTCTTATTGTTGCCTTTACATGAAGCTACCGAATAGTCCTTTAAGTGTTTAGCGCAGTTTTAAATTTGTTTGCCAGGACCTTTGTTGTATATTAATTGACGTATCATTTTTAGCTATGGTATACATAGCTTTATTTATTTATTTCTTTATAGTCCATCCAAGAATTTGTTTCAAATATTTTCTTGTTTCTTATTTTATCATTACATATTGAGTTGTGTATGTTGATGCATATCGTATATTTAACAGTTATTTTCATTGTTTTTAGTTGATGGACACTTAACTCAAAGATACGAAAGGTATGTTGCTTTCCTTTCTTACGGTTTCTTAAGAATATAATACTTGAAGTATACATAAGTGGTAAGTTCAATTATTTTTTTTTATTTTAATCACAATATTCTCTGTCAACAATTTGAATTCGGGGTCTTTCCTTGCTGCTGGATTTTGGTCTCCTGTTTTCAATTTTTTTTTAGTATGTCTCTCTTGTGATAGTTTTGATTTATTACTTTCAACTGTTCAGGTATTTAATGCTACAAAGAGAGGTTACTCTCAATATGCAGATAAAGCATACAAAATTTACTTTATGGCTAGCAGGAACTTAGTTACTTAGTATTAGCGCAAATGGGTGCAAAGTTTTATTATGTATCAAGCTATGAATTGATCCAACTATTTGGCACATATATGTGATGCATAATGATTAATATATGTTGATTAATATCTCATGTGTTACCATTATTCTTCTTGTTTATTTTGCAGTTGGTGGACACTTATTACAAGCATATAAAAAGGTTAGCAGATTTTTATTTGAAATTTTGTGTAAAAGCAATAAGTTTCAGAGTTCATTATATCTATTTGTAATGATCTTTGAAGTTATATTCTCCATTTGAAAATAAATTACTTATGATATATTTGGGAGATTGAAGTCTAAAACTAAAAAGACAAATTCTTAGTATATAGGATTATATTTGTTCACAAGTGGCATCTCTACTCTCTACAGAGATCTAAAACATAGTTACGTCATGACTGCTATCCGAATCTTTTGGATTTTTTTTCTTATCTCTTATTACAAAATATTTGTTGGTGTTAAATGATTTTCTATATTCATCCATAATGCTTTATAACTTTGCTTTATCATACACAGTTCATGAACACATCATTATAATGCAAGATCCTAACTTTGACATTTTTATTTTTTAGGACGAAGATAATTGTTTTAAAGATCTTGAAAAAGACAGTCATCTTAAACAGGTAAGCTACTTTTTATTATCAAACTTTGATTACAGGGATTCTATTGTATGCTTGTTTTTAAATTCTAAAATCTAGGCAAATGTTCTTATTTCATACGGTCATACATGGCATCATCATTGTATAACCTAGTGGTAGATTTTGTATGTGATTAAATCAGTAATTCTGAAATTCCAGATGCATGATAGATGTTACATTTTTTTTCGGTTGATTTACTTTGTTGACATTAAACAATGACCTTCTTTTACGAATAACCTGTATTAATTCATGAACAAGGAAAAGTCGAATTAATTTTAATAATTTTAATCATATAAGGTAAAATTAATTAATTGGCACATGTAATTTAAAATTTTTCCTTGACACTTTTTAAAGCTTTTATTTTTTCTTTATCACGAATTAAGGGATAATACTTGTTTCTTTTGGCTTTTCATTTTTTTGGCTTGGGCGTTACTAATAAGTCCTTTGCAGACGAAACGTGCGTCAACGCACATTTAGATTTGGTTTCCTGGACCTGGTTGTAAATTGATTGAAGAATGCCGTGAAGGTTAGCTCTGTTGGTGGCCATTGCCCCTAGGTTGGCCCGCTGTGGAACCAACCCTGAGTTAGAGAAATATCGAAGTCAGATTTTCACGTCTAAAGTTCTAAATTGTTGAAATACTACGATTATTCTACTCCCAAGCTTAGTATATTCTTGGTTTTACATTTTGAATCCTGTTTGATATTTTGGAGTTTGTATACTATGCTCTACATATTCTTGTTTATTTTGCCTCTTTAACTTTTGGCTTGAACGTTACTGATAACTCATTTGTAGACGAAACACGCGTGAACGCAGTTTTAAATTTGTTTGCCTGGACCTTTGTTGTAAATTGGTCAAAAAGATATATAAAATGTTTAAACTTTACATTAAATATATGTAGTATGTTTTAGTAATTCCATGCATTTATAATATACAACTTTAAAATTGTCGCTTAGATTTTAAATTCAATATATGGAACATAACTTTGAAATCACATACCCTTTATTATTTACAATCCCTAGCCAGTAAGCCAAACTGATCTTCAACGATTTTTACAGTTGGAAGAGTAAAAAATATCCGGTTACTTGTATTCCTAACTTTAAAATACAATTTGTCTGCCATGTTTTGTGTATGGTTTATATCAAATGTTCATGATGTCGTTGCCTGTTTCAATTATGCTGCTGACTGATTTAGAAAGACTTTGATACTATCAATTTTGCACTAAAATATTAATAACTTTATAAATATGCAATCCATCGTATTAGTAAAAAATTGCCACTTAATAATATGCTTATCATGGTACTACCTGTTGTATAAATGGCATGTTTTTTACATTAAAATGTGGTATAAATTTACCGTAATCTTTACCGGTTCAAAAATAACATTTATTTTCTCGATTTGTGGTATGAATTTCATTAGAAGTGGTAAATGCTACCGTAATTTGTACCTGTTAGTTAGTACCACAAAACAATGAATTCGAATGGTAGAATTAATCGGAATATCGGTAGGTATGTGTCATTGCGTACACACGAGAATGGTAATATAAATTCTAGGTTTATATGCATATTACACATAAAGAAAAAAATATTTTGATTTTAAATTCCTGCAGATTATTTCTAAATGTTGAATAGTTGTTTTTCTGTTTTTTTTCTGATTGCTCTTATTGTTGCCTTTACGTGAAGCTACCGAATAGTCCTTTAAGTGTTTAGCGCAGTTTTAAATTTGTTTGCCAGGACCTTTGTTGTATATTAATTGACGTATCATTTTTAGCTATGGTATACATAGCTTTATTTATTTATTTCTTTATAGTCCATCCAAAGAATGTGTTTCAAATATTTTCTTGTTTCTTATTTTATCATTACATATTGATTTGTGTATGTTGATGCATATCGTATATTTAACAGTTATTTTCATTGTTTTTAGTTGATGGACACTTAACTCAAAGATACGAAAGGTATTTTGCTTTCCTTTCTTACGGTTTCTTAAGAATAGAATACTTGAAGTATACATAAGTGGTAAGTTCAATTATTTTTTTAATTTAATCACAATATTCTCTGTCAACAATTTGAATTCGGGGACTTTCCTTGCTGCTGGATTTTGGCCTCCTGTTTTCAATTTTTTTTTAGTATGTCTCTCTTGTGATATTTTTGATTTATAACTTTCAACTGTTCAGGTATTTAATGCTACAAGGAGAGGTTACTCTAAACATGCAGATAAAGCATACAAAATTTACTTTATGGCTGGCAGGAACTAAGTTACTTTGTATTAGCGCAAATGGGTGCGAAGTTTTATTATGTATCAAGCTATGAATTGATCCAACGATTTGTCACATATATGTGATGCATAATGATTATTGGTACTACTTCTCTATCAGTTAGTACCATTTTCCGAACGTTAGTACCCGTTTTTGCTCAATTATTACCACTTAAAAGTAGTTAGGATAATTTTTTTTGTGCTATTTTTCTCTTGTTGTAATAATATTTTTGTAGCCAAAAAATGTTTTCAAAAATACTATCACAAGAATAAAATGTTTAAACAACTTATTACAACGTCATAATGACAAAAGGTAAATAAAATATTATTATTATGACGTAACACAGTTCTACGCATTCTTATGACTAGCTGAAGTTTTAGTCTCGAAACTTTCGTTTTGAAGTGGGTTGTTCAGATTATTTGGCTTTTCTCCCCTTCTAGTAGTCGGAGTATAACATTGTTTACAATATCTTGGCTTTTTCATATTGAGTAACTTATCTCTGGCAGTCGATGTTTTACATACATATCGTCTTCTCTCAGGTTTATAAATATAAATATATGGTCAACAGAATGCATATAGCATTAACATTATCCTCTGTTCAACGATTTGATCTGTGAAATGTGTTTTCCTAGGCACAACACGTCTTTTTTCTGGCTTTTTTTCATCGGTGTGATTACTGAGTGTATGACTGTATGGAAAATATCAGGCATTCGCATTTTCTGGTAACAATGTTTATATGTTTGTAAAATCTCCCTTGTTAACCGTGGACTAGGTCGTTTCTTTTTTGTGTGAAATGCGTAGTTTTCTCGTGCGTTCCAGCCTGGCTCTTTAGAACACATGACAAAATCTGTCGTTTAGACATGTTTCTTCTTAATGGCTTTTCTCCACTCGTCACTTGGTAAAATTGACTCATTATCTTCTGTAAAAAAAAATAAAAAAACTTAATTTATTAATGTATATTTTAATAACTGCTTTTTTTTGTCTTTTCATCAAATTACATTCTCTGGCGACATAATGTGATTTTTGCGATGAGTTTCCCATAGTGAGGGTGTCAGTTGTTCTGTAATAACTGGTCTACAAAGATCATAGATTTCTGGCAATTTATTCCATACCATTGAGGTACAAACATTCTCTGCATGGCAACATATTGCGACTTTTGTGACGAGTTTCCCATAATGTGGGTGTTAGTTGTTTTGCAATAACTGGTCTTCAAAGATCATAGATTTCTGGCAATTCATTCCATACCATTGTACAATTTGTACATATTGATATTGCCTTACTTCCTTCGTTGCAAAAACGACAAGGAAAAAACTCTGATCTGTTTTTAATATGGGTAGGTCTAAAAGTATATTGTCATATTGAAGGTTTCGGAATTATCTTGTTCGTCTTTACCTCCACAATGATAGAACACTACCTGTACTCTTACGATCTCCATGAGTTACATTATTTTGATGTAAAAATTGTTCTCTGAAAAAAAAATAATACTATTATATTAGCTTCTTTTTATTGTCGCTGTCTGAAATGTTTGAAACACAGTCATAATTTTTGCCTCTTTCTAAAACTCTTCGAACTCCAATGGCCGATATCAAAAGATCCTCGTATTGATCCACATTCTGCTGTCATTTTGACACCCTCGTATGGTTTTCTTTCTTCTGCCGTCATTTTGACGGCCTCATACGGTTTTCTTTCTTCTGCCGTCATTTTTGACGGAATAATGATGGTAATATCTTTTGAAAAAAAAAATATAAAATCACAGTCATAATTTTTGCCTCTTTCTAAAACTCTTCGAACTCCAATGGCCGATATCAATAGATCCTCGTATTGATCCACATTCTGCTGTCATTTTGACATCCTCGTATGGTTTTCTTTCTTCTGTCGTCATTTTGACGGCCTCAAACGGTTTTCTTTCTCCTGCCGTCATTTTTGACGGAATAATGATGGTAATATCTTCTTAAAAAAAAAATATAAAATATAAAACTTAAATTGATATATTATAATTTAATTTCTCACTATTAGATCCACATATGGTTTTCTTTCTTCTGCCGTTATTTTTTATGGAATAATGAAGCTTCTGGCTATGTGTCTAGTTTTGCCGCAGTTCTGGCTATGTGTCCAGTGATGCTCCAGGGGTAATACTTGCTTCTTTTTATTGTCTCTGTCTAAAATGTTTGAGATACAATCTGCGGCCATAATTTCTGCCTTTTTCTTAACTCTTTAAACTATACTCTTCTCTAAATAAAATATTGGGGGAGTTATATTTTCTATTTGAAAATAAATTATTTATGATATATTTGGGAGATTGAAGTTTAAAACTAAAAAGACAAATTCTTAGTATATAGGAATATATTTGTTCACAAGTGGCATCTCTACTCTCTACAGAGATCTAAAACATAGTTACGTCATGACTGCTATCCTAATCTTTTGGATTTTTTTTTCTTATCTCTTATTACAAAATATTTGTTGGTGTTAAATGATTTTCGATATTCATCCATAATGCTTTATAACTTTGCTTTATCATACAAAGTTCATGAACACAGCATTATAATGCAAGATCCTAACTTTGACGTTTTTAATTTTTAGGACGAAGATAATTGTCTTAAAGATCTTGAAAGTAAACAGTCATCTTAAACAGGTAAGCTATTTTTTAATTATTACACTTTGATTAAAGAGATTAACAATGCAAAAAGTTCTTTCCTTGCTATGCATTTAATATCAATTCAAAGAAATGATTCTACTGTTCATGCCTCAAAATACAAAAAAATAAGAAAATGTGCATCTGAAATCAAATTTAGAGTTGCACTTTAACATTAAGCATCTAGAATAAACATTTTGTAATCTCAATGTTAAGCCGTTGGGTGATATTTTGGTTGGAAGTTATATCCCTTCATTTATATAAACTAAAATTGCATTTCGCATGAAATGACGTGGTATAGTGTTTTGTTGTCGGAACCAAATCAAATGTGGTTTTATCTAAGGATATCATATCTAACACACAATATTCAGATATCCTTAAGATCAGTATAAAACTATTTTCTTTTCCATTTCAGAAAAGACAAATATGGAAGAAGTACCATTTGGTTTTGTTGCCATCAGGCCGATAACATTTTTTGGCTTCAGATCTCAAACAGATTTTTCAACTACACTAGCCTTCTGCAATGCAAGAAATATTGATGTTGAAAACATGTTCTGTGGGATTCATTTTATTGCTTGTTTTAGTGTTGAAGATCATAGAACAATTCTGAAGTACTGTAGAGACGAAGAACTTATTTTTACATATTATATGTCTATGTAATTTGCCTCTTATCATTTTGTACAATGACATTTCCGTTAATTTTGTTTTGTTTTTCTTCTGCAAATCATTTTAATATTGTGAGAGATTTTTGTATTTCAGATCATATTCTATTTGACACTTGTGACTTTATGGACAAGCATTATATTATTTTGTATTCATTGGACTCATATTTGTCAGTTCGAGATATAATTTACATGCACAACATCCCTTGTATATTTTACATGCTTCAAGAGTTTCCAAATTAGAGAAAATCTGTCAAGGAACAGGCCGCAGGTCAACTCGTGCAAAGAAGACTCTAAATGTAAGTAAAATATTTTTAAATTGTTTATATCTTAATTTTTGCAGAATCAATCATTCATTGACTTTTTATTTGTTAATTGTTTTCTCTTTTGTTTTGATACTACAAAACGTATATGTTCTATTGAATTTCTTCAGTCTGATTTAATTCTCTACTTTGGAATCTTGGGTGTATGTCTTATTCTCTAACAACACAAACCATAATGTATAACACTGCGTATTATCAGGAAGGAAGATTCATTTTTCTAAAGTTTAAGTGTTTATCATTTCAAGTTTACTAATGTCTTGAATATGTGGCAATTTATTACTTTCTTAAAAGTGATTTGAGTTCAACGTATCGTTACCGGGTCAAAAATAACATTTATTATAGTATTAATAACTTTATAGATATGCAATGAATTGTTTCAGTAAAAAATAACCATTTAATAATATGCTTATCATGGTACTACCTATTGTATAAAAGGCATTTTTATACTTTAAAAATGTGGTATAAATTTACCGTAATCTTTACCGGTTCAAAAATAACAATTATTTTCTCTATTTGTGGTAGAAAAATCATACGATGTGGTAGAATGCTACCGTAACTTGTACCAGTTAGGTAGTACCACAAAACAATGAGTAAGAATGGTACAATTAATCAGAATAACGGTAGGTATGTGTCATTACGTACACACGAAAATCTTAAGAAAAAATCTAGGTCTTTATTCTGATAACAAAATCATCTTGATGTCCAATTCTTGTAGATTATATCTTGCTGTTGAATTGTTTTTTTCTGAATGTGTTGATTGTTGCCTTTAGGTGAAAATCAAAAGTCGTCCTTTAAGTGTATAATTTTGCGCAAAGGTATGCGTAAAAGAGCTATGTATCAGTTTTTCACAATGTTTTTAGTTGATGGACATTTAACTCAAACTTATAAAAGGTATGTTGCTTTCCATATTTACGGTATCTTTAGTATAAAATACTTTAGAAATGCAGTTTTGGTCTATAATATATATCTTTAAACTGCATATGAGACAAGTGATACTTTTACACAACTAATTATACACATAAACGTTACATTTATGCGGAAAGGCAACATACAAATGTGTATGAGGTGATGACTATTAACACGGGGAACGTATCTAATATTTTTGTAAGGAATTTCCATACATCCGTTTATTTCATTTTTAATACACAGTTCATGAACACATCATTATAATGCAAGATCCTAACTTTGACATTTTTATTTTTTAGGACGAAGATAATTGTTTTGATTACAGGGATTCTATTGTATGCTTGTTTTTAAATTCTAAAATCTAGGCAAATGTTCTTATTTCATACGGTCATACATGGCATCATCATTGTATAACCTAGTGGTAGATTTTGTATGTGATTAAATCAGTAATTCTGAAATTCCAGATGCATGATAGATGTTACATTTTGTTTCGGTTGATTTACTTTGTTGACATTAAACACTGACCTTCTTTTACGAATAACCTGTATTAATTCATGAACAAGGAAAAGTCGAATTAGTTTTAATAATTTTAATCATATAAGGTAAAATTAATTAATTGGCACATTAAATCATGTAATTTAGAATTTTTCCTTGACACTTTTTAAAGCTTTTATTTTTTCTTTATCACGAATTAAGGGATAATACTTGTTTGTTTTGGCTTTTCATTTTTTTGGCTTGGGCGTTACTAATAAGTCTTTTGTAGACGAAACGTGCGTCAACGCACATTTAAATTTGTTTTCCTGGACCTTGTTGTCAATTGATTGAAGAATACCGTGAAGGTCAGCTCTGTTGGTGGCCATTGCCCCTAGGTTGGCCCACTGCGGAACCAAAGCTGAGTTAGAGATACATCGAAGTCAGATTTTTACGTCTAATGTTCTAAATTGTTGAAATACTACGATTATTCTACTCCCAAGCTTAGTATATTCTTGGTTTTTAATTTTGAATCCTGTTTGATATTTTGAAGTTTGTATACTATGCTCTACATATTTTTGTTTATTTTGCCTCTTTAACTTTTGGCTTGAACGTTACTGATAACTCATTTGTAGACGAAACACGCGTGAACGCAGTTTTAAATTTGTTTGCCTGGACCTTTGTTGTAAATTGGTCAAAAAGATATATAAAATGTATAAACTTTACATTAAATATATGTAGTATGTTTTAGTAAGAAGCAAAGGTGTACCAAACACTATGAACCAAAATAATGACTGACACCACCCTGCACAGCTCAAATTCGATTCAATATGACTGAAATGAACTGCAATCTACCACAAACTATCTGTAAAATGCTGATGATTCCATGCATTTATAATATACAACTTTAAAATTGTCGCTTAGATTTTAAATTCAATATATGGAACATAACTTTGAAATCACTTACCCTTTATTATTTACAATCCCTAGCCAGTAAGCCAAACTGATCTGCAACGATTTTTACAGTTGGAAGAGTAAAAATTATCCGGTTACTTGTATTCCTAACTTTAAAATACAATTTGTCTGCCATGTTCTGTGTATGGTTTATATAATTTTTTCAGGATGTCGTTCCCTGTTTCAATTAAGCTGGTGACTGATTTAGAAAGACTTTGATACTATCAATTTTGCACTAAAATATTAATAACTTTATAAATATGCAATCCATCGTATTAGTAAAAAATTGCCACTTAATAATATGCTGTTGTATAAATGGCATGTTTTTTACATTAAAATGTGGTATAAATTTACCGTAATCTTTACCGGTTCAAAAATAACATTTATTTTCTCGATTTGTGGCATGAAACTTTATTAGAAGTGGTAAAATGCTACCGTTATTTGTACCTGTTAGTTAGTACCACAAAAGAATGAATTCGAATGGTAGAATTAATCGGAATATCGGTAGGCATGTGTCATTGCGTACACACGAGAATGGTAATATAAATTCTAGGTTTATATGCATATTACACATAAAGAAAAATATTTTGATTTTAAATTCCTGCAGATTATTTTTGAATGTTGCATTTTATAAAAATCACGTCGAAATAGTATTATTCAAAGCTTATTATAATTTCAGGTTATAGACGATGTCTAACCAAATCGCAATGGTCCCTTTAAGAGAAGGCGATTGTTCCAATCGCAATCATAGAGAGCTGATAACTCGCTTAGCCATATCAGAAATGGACATGAAAAAAAAAGCAAAGGAAAAGCGTTTCTGGAGGAAACGCGCGATAGTCCTCCTAATTGTAGCGCTAGGAAGTATCGCTGC
>CAXARO010000974.1:0-66330 GCA_963971305.1 Arcuatula senhousia
TCATGTTGTTCACATTCTGTTGCCATATGTTTCGGAATACGTCACTTCCGCCTCCTTCCTGGTCTGCAACAAGATGTTCGTTTAATGTTGGTGGGACTTACAATACATGTATGCAGTGACCTCTGGTCATTTTGAAGACTGCTGGCTGTTTTCCATTGGGATTTTTGAATCGCCCTTTCTTTTATTTGGGTTGTGTCACGTTCATTTATTCCACATTTCTTTATCGTCTATTAAGGTTGCGAGTTGGTCTGCAATTCTTGATGCGAGCTAGACCTATTTTATAGCAAGTACTAAACAAATGATGGTTAGAAATATCGTGTTGTATTGTAGATATACTGAACGTAAATAGAAATTTCGAAGTAAAATCCATACATTGATGTTAATGCAGATATTATAGAGCGCGACCATTTGATTTTATGGGGGCCATGGTAAATTTGAAATATAAAGACAGGATGACAAAAAAATCAGGAATTAAAAAAGGTGCTTTGACATAAAAAAAGAAGAATGCAGTTTTTGGCTGTAAAATTTATGATGAATTAAAAAATATTAAAAAGGCGCGCTAGATGGAAAAAAAATAGGCTTCTATTTCTCAAAAATAAAAAGGCAGGATGCAAAAAAGTATCAATAGCTCCCATAAAATCAAATGGTTGCTCCTTTATGAACTTAAACATTAAAATAAAGAATTTAGATCATTTCTCTTTAGTTTGACAAATGCTCACTTACCTATAGATTCCACAACTTTTAAGTAAAACAAAAGAAAGCATTCCAGCATAAATAGCATGGTCGCTCTCTATAACATTTAAATCATGTGCGTTAACATATTATAAATTAACGGCTCGCTGTAAAGCTAAAAGGTTCGTATAAACCTATTGAAGGATATTTTGTCACAAAGATGGAAGTTCAGATGACTTTAGCAGATGTTTCAGTGATATCAATTTATTATCAACTATTTCAACTTTGTCGATTCTACTATCTTCATATAAACCTGATAAACGGCTATTGATACTCATTGTTTAAATTTCTAGAAATTGAAAACCACAAAGTTTACAAAGTCACACCACGAGTACTTGAGTACCTATGACTATCTTGATAGATTATAAACTTGATTTAAAAAGTGGTTACTTATGAAATAGATAAATAATAGATAAGGCACCAATTTAACCATCGTGTTTAGCGGGGGGAGGGGGCATTGTTAAAAAAATTAAACTGTTTTGTCTTTTTTACGGACAAATAAAAGTTAAAATATCAAAGATAGTGCCAAGGATTTTTGTATCTTTACCATGTAAATGTATTCAAAGCAGTTCGATTTTATATCTTATTTAACTAGTACTGTTAGACTTTTTTAGTTAAAAATGCGAGTCTTTCTCGAAATATAGAATGATTGTTGCCCAATACTTACACGACTTATAATTAAATGTAACAACAGATCACTGAGGTCGAGGTTCGCAGTTTGCTTCCGACTCTTACTCGATACTCTTGATGAGGCAAGGATGGTCTCAATATTAAAGGAATGACACTTTGCAGGAGGGACATAAAATAGTTTGCCATGCGTTCTCCATACACCTGTCAGACTTGCCTTTAAAAGGTTAAAGAATACTCAAGGACCACTACAAAGCCACTCATGTAGAATATAAATGCGAAAAGATTGTTTGAAGAATTTATTTAAGCTTATACATGTTGTAGCCTGATTTACAATTCAGTAAGTAATTATCAATATCTAAGTGCAGGAGGAAAAATATCCTTCTTTAATTTGGGTTGAACTAATTGTAACAAACTGTTTTACCTGCAGCAAAGACATTTGCTTTCAAGAGGTTGCTGTTTTTTTTCAATTTTTATTTGTAAGGTTTCACGCAAGATTTATATGAAGTCCGAAAATTGTTCTGGTCCGAACGGCGGAGGACCGAAAATGTGGTCGCTGAAAATTGCGTCACGCAAGGAAATCGGGGCTGAAATGGTTCAAAAGCGTTCAATGGTAAGCAACGGGTAGTTTTGTACTTACGATTGACATGTATTTGCGACATAAAAAAAATAAAATAGTTATACGTTTCATGATCAGATAGGGTCGCTATAGTCACAATAATTCGGAACATTTTAGCACTTAATTAAACACTTTTCTTTAATTGCATTGCCGTCGAGAATCTGCTCTAAATGCCAAATTGCTGTAACAAAAACATTTCCTTTTATCATGTCAAATTAACAAACAACAAAGAGATATTTTTATCTTGGAAATTTCAAAAAAAGGCGATTCTTTTTTAAAATCTAACTTGTAACGAAAAAGTGAAATATATCCTTTGCCCAAAACTAGAAAGTTTAACTTATGTCAAGGACTTTATAAAGCGATCCCTAGAACTCCGAAAATAAGGTCCACATCGGTTAAAACATACACTATTGTACATGCAAGTTTAAAAAAAAACAACTTGTAAGGTATCAAAATGATTTATAATTGTATGTATATTCCATGTATTCTGTATTTGTTAATGCCTACCCACCTCTCCCCTTTTTCCTGTGGTTCTTTAAAATTTACCGGTCCTTTTTGTCCCACCCCAACCCCATATTTCATTTATCATCATCATTTCATGTTCATTTTATTAAATAACCTATAGCGCTGCACGGGCGTAAAACACCAACTCACTCACTCACTATATTTGTAATTGCTTTGAGCCATAAATAAGGGTGTAACTGCAATAAAAATTGAATTGAATTAAAGTTGGATTACCTCCCTTAGGACACTATAATGATATTGCTACTTTTTAGGCATACTAGATTTTCATAAAGAGGTCTCTACAGCTCATCTAAATTGTAAAAGTGTCAGTATTGCTCTATGATTTTAGATGCGGAATTTTGAAAAAGGGAAGAGGTAACAAATAATCTGAAGAGGGGTCTAAATTCCCGAAACCTAACTTTTTTGATATATTGCAGAATTCCTTCTTCAGAATATGTCAGATAATTTTTTAAGCAAGCTCCTCCTTCTTAAGTTCAATGGTCTGTCTCTTACGGCATACCTAACATTTAAAGAAAAACCAGTATTTCGATGTATTTTCAATGTGCAGTTTGTTTGTTTACGTTGTTGGTATGAAGGCTCTAAAAATAGGTATCGTGAATTTAAATTCTTTTGAATCTTTTGAACACTCAATATGTATTGATCTTTATTCAAAATAGATATACACAATATGCCGTTTAAAGGTTATACAAATCTAAAGGAATTTCGTACATGATTCATATCAATTTCTTAATTATAGTCTTGAAAACGAAGAATGGGGAAAGCTACGTACGGTAAGATTTAAAAGTTAAATAAATTATTCTGTTACTTTAGATTATGGAGAATAATACGTAAAACTTTTAGAATCGTAAACAGGAAGTGACATAAACTGGTCTGGTCATAGTGGTACATTGTATGTGTACTGACAGACTTTGAACCATTCTTATTGTTGGTTGTTTTTAATATATATATATATATATATTTTATTTAGATCTACCCCTTTACAGCGGGGGCGCCTACTTCCAGGGTATAAAAGTGGCGCGTCTATAAATATTCTATACAAGTTGAAATATACACTATAAACATAAAATGCATTCTTTCAGCCTATAAAACAACAACAACATTAATATTGAAATTTTAAAATATGATATTGACAAAGATAAAATGTCTTTCAATTAAAAGACTATTCAGTTTTCCTGTAAAAGCTTGGACCTTAAATTAAAACATTCACTTAGAAACATTCTACCTAAACAATCATAAAATTGTCCTACATCATTGCTAAAAACATATCCAATATCACCAATTAAAAATTGTAACTTTGTGTTAGGTAACAGTTCTGTGAAATAGACAGTTGAGTTTTCTCCAGTATGATATGGGAAGTCAATATTGGATTCTAAAAGTTCTGAGTATTCATTACGAATATAGTCATAGATTGGACAATCAAATAAAACATGTGAGAGGTCCTCGCTTACGTTTTCAGTACATAGATCGCAAGTATTATTATGCTGTCCCGGAGACAGCTAGCATAACCAATGGGCAAACGGCCAATAAAGAAATCCAAAGAGGAGAGACTGTACTGACGTTTATTACACAATTGTATGTGTCCCAATCTAGGGGTATGGTAAAAGTCTGAAAATATAAAAATTACAATAATAAATTTAAGTTCAAATTACAATTAAATTAAGTTTAAGTTACAATTATTTAAGAATTAAAGTCTCTAGATTATAATAAAATATATGAAAAAGTTAGTAAAATCACAAAAACGTTGGGAAAACTTCTATAACCGGAAGTGGTGAACTGCAACCGGAAGTGGTGAACGGACATCTTCATCGGAAGACCAAGCCTGGTATTAATATTCCAAATTGTGGATAAAACTGCATTAAAACATTTTAAAGTTCATCAAACATGGACGGTTTAATTTTAGTTTCAGGTGACGAAAGGTCCAAGGGACGAAATCATATTCCAATTGAAAACGAAAGTGAAAGTTGAATTTTCATTAAAAACGAAAGTACAATTTGTTTCATACATCTGTTGAAATATACAGGTAAACGTATTAAATAAATATGTGAACGGCTTTAAGAGTTAATTTATATTCATATTGCATCAATTAAAATCAAACATACGTTGTAGTTTGCCCGGATTCCTGATCCAAATGGAGAAAGTAAAAAACGTGTGTTGTACGTTCGATATCCTGGCTGGAAGTGAAACGAGACTGCGGTGATGGGTTGATTTAATCCGTAGATGTTGTAAAGTGGTGATTTCAGTGTAGAATCGAAACACATTGAAGAATTATAATTATATCAAATAATAATTAATACGGACACTCAATAATTATATAAACACAGTAGAAAATAAAAACGGGTTCCAGAATAATTATCCTGTGACATATTCATCCTATGGAGATATTCATTGAAAGGCAGCGTTTTCGTTCGCGCAAGAAGTTTAAGGCGAGATTCGCGGAAATTCCCTTCATTTAAATACGCTTGTCTTCCTTTTATAATATGGAACTGTCTATAGTTATCTAGACTACTCTTAGATTGTACTTCTTCAAAGAGTTTTTCCCTGGTATAAGTTTTAAATGACTTCAAATCATATTCTTCATTTCAAATGGTGGAACCTTATCAAATTTTTGTTACTGTGTGTTATTCGATTAAAACTTATTTAACAATTGTATTACTATTAACCACTATTGTAAGCTAATAACAGATACATGTATGTCGTAGTGACAATTTAAAGTCATCTTATAGGTCCATTGGCACATCTTTCACAAACTTTATAAAACAAACTTAAAAGAGCATGCTGCTGTTGTTGTTGTTGGGTAGATTCCTCCGGTGACTTCGGAACACCCTGCGTAGCAGGTATCACAAATGTTAATTTCTCAATAGCTAAGAGTCCATTCACCATACTAGTAACTTGTCACTGTCCGTTCACTGCTCTTGCAGGTTTTTCATGCAACTGTGCCACGTTTCAAGCGTTAAAGAGAAGACTTTTTTTAAAGAATGTTACCGATAGCTAGACGCAAACTCCTCACAGTTCCAGTTCCCGTCCGTAACGGTCCGTACACTAATCACTGCACCAGGCATTCCGGGCTTCTTTTCAGTGACCTCTTTTTGACCCTTACTCTAATTTAAAAACCATGAAATGTACGTTCATATATCTAAATGCATAACGCAACCACATTGTTTATAGTATAGCCTAAATACTAAATACTGCGAGCAGTGCCAAATGGCCTCGTTGAAGGCTGCTGGCGGTTGTCCGTGGTGGTTTTTCTAAATTGCCGTTTGATTGCGGGCTGTGTCGCGTACACTTATTCCACATCTCATTATTTTCTTTTGTACTTAACTTCACTTTGAAATAGTGCGTACTCATTTACACCGGTTTAACAACAAATGGGAAAAAAAAAAAAAAAAAAATATTACAGAAAATTTGATGTTTCCATGGCTACTAACCATAACCCTAACTATAGCAAAATTTAGAAAATTAATTCAAATAAAATAATTATCAAGAATCTTGATGGAATTCATACAAGCCTGTTAGCTGTGGTAAAATCCTGACCTATTTTTTGTCGGTAAGGATAAGCCTACTGAGAAAGAGTTTCAGCTAGACGAACGACAGACGGACGAGGTAATTTTTCATATGACCCCTGAAGTCTGATAAAATAAAAGTAAACAATCAACTGAAAAAGACAATATGGATTCCGAAAAAAAATAAGATAAAAAATAATATTCACACTTATATATATCACATAAAACAAGATTTACTTAATTGTGATATTTTTTTACAGGTTTAAAATCAACAGAGGTTTTAGAATAAACATACAGACAAAAGAACCCAATCGCCCGCCATTTGAATTTGTTTTGCTACAAATTAAAAGTTTACCAATCATCAAATCTGTATTAGAACATGCAAATGAGGTAAATTCAACAATTCGCAAAAGAGAGCTTTGCGCGCAACCAATTGCCATATCAGAAGTTGTTTGGCTTTTACAGTCCTATCAAGAATACTTAAAAAAACAAAGACGCTTCTCTAGCAAATATATAAAAACAACTATGGGATCAGGTGTAACAAAGAGCACGTGCGTCGCTAACGCAACAGTGCACGATATTTTTGTCAAGTGTGAAGGAGATTTGAACTTTAACTCTGAAGAACTGACAAAATATACCGTCGAATTTAACAATACGTTAGTGGCATTCACAAAGAAGAAAATAAACGAGTCTGACATTGACCTTAAGTCAAGTTATATGAAGGTCAGCCCGGGAAATGTCCAGGAATTTTATCCGAAATGTTCCCAACGTGTGTACCTGACTATTTTACACCCGGATGAAAATGGGTTCTGGAAAATTCTTTGCTGTATGTTTGAACTTCCGGAAAATGAGAATGTTGTCGTCGTGAATTCTGGAAATGTCAAGGTCACGAAAGGGAAGTCCCCTTGGATAGATAAGGACGGTTATAATCATAAAAATGACGTGGCGAAGTTTTTGAACTTTCAAAAAGATGTCAAGGAACTAAAGGAACAACATAAAAGAGAGATATCAGATCTACGAAAAAAGCACGGACTTCCGAAAGAAGCCACGACATAATGTTATACATGTACACAATATTATCTTTCACGTTCAAGTTTATTTTTGCTACTTCTTTTATCCACTTTTTAATCATTATAGTGCGGTTTCGTGACATTTTCGACCCTTCAAAAGAATGATTTACAAAACCTCGATGTAAAAGAGTGCGTTTTGTAGATGATCATGAATAAAGACTGGATTGATAAATATACCTGAAGCCTTTTGCACGAGTTCCAGCGTAAATACACACAAGAGCAGAATTTTGACAGAAATATTTTACACTGTTTTAGAGGAGTTTCAATCACAAAGTATTACTACATGTATGTACTTTTAAACATAAACGAAGTCCAAAAACTTCTTTTTGAATTTGTTAAATCAAAATGGCGTATAAATGCTGCTATAAGTTCATCCTTACCCTTAGATCGCAATGGAAGGGGGAGGTTTGGCATTGTAAAACCTGGTAAACACCTACCATAATTCTTTTGAAATGCCTGTATCAAGTCAGAACCATTGCTACCTTCATTTTTTCTGGTATATATTGTTAACCCTGTGGGTTGGTTGGTAGGGTGGTAGTGTTAGCTCGAGCCGGCACTGGTTTTATCTACGTCAACTTCGTTATGGTTTTATTGTTGCTGGTTACGTGATCGTCACTGGTTACGTGATGGTCACTGGTTACGTGACCTCAGCTATACTCTGGTAATAATTGGTACTTAGCAGTACCTCCTTTATTAAACAAGAACTGAATCAATTAATTTTTAGTTTATATTAATAACTGTGAATTAAAATTGAACAATACAACAATAGAAAGCCAAGAATAAATATTAAAATAGAACAAAGTCCGCCCCCCTATTTAGTGAAGAGCGATGCCAGCCATGGTTCTCAAGTAAATAAATCAATATTCCGTCACAGGTCAGGTAAGGTCAATTGTTATTTATGCAAAACAATATTAGAGATTAGGTTCCTACCAGGGTTATCAGAATATGGTTATCTACTTCTGCTCTATGGTTATCTGAATGGTTGACTATATATGATTATCTTATTTTATTGAAGAAAGCGAAGTGGGACCACGGGTGACGTCAGAACTATGCTCGGTGACATTTTTTTTAAACATTACCACGGATCCTGTGGTATTCCCGTGGAACATCCAGGACCTGGTGTTGGTATATTCCTGAGATTCTGGTTGGTCGGTCATAGGTCAGATCTTGACCTGTAAGAATTATAAAACATGGTCGGCGGAAACAAAATATCGATCAAGTCTCCCGAAATCGAAATCTTGACCAGAACCTCCACGCGATGGGAGACGGGTCCTTTCTCCAGGGCGAATGCACCTGGAACAGCTAACTCTGGCGGTGGTTATCATGGGCTGGACGACCCAAGGCACACAGTGAGTCTTAATAGTCGCTGCTTAGGCTATATAGCCTATAGTCACGACTAAAAATAACCACCCATCAGGAACAAAACATTAGAAATCAGGGAATGGAGAAACGGAGAAATGGACTCGTACTGATCTTACACAAAGGGAAAAACTTACACTTAACTGTGAACAATGAGGGGGACGAGCAAGGTGTAAGTTAAACAAAATAAAGCACAACCGGCGGCCTGGGGCTGACCGTCTGTTGCATGGGAAAACAGTGGAACGAATCTGAATTAAACCTTACAAAACGTTTCCAAAGAAATACATAAACATTGTTATAATAATAACAATAACAAATACTTCAGACAATGACCATATCGCGAGTGACTGGCAGTAAACTGTAAACAAATAGATAACAACAATGAGTATTGACTGCCAGTCAGAAATATACTTATTCACAAACTTACACCCTACCCCCTAACCGTAACAATATTTATCTCTAAAAAAACAATACCACTTGGGGTTTATATTTTAAAAACAATAACAAACTGAATAATTTGAATGGTTCAATTCAGATATGATAAATTAAACCAAAACGTCACACAGACTATTACAACGAAAAATACAGTATCTATTTATGAATTCCATATTTTGTCTTTAATTCGTTAAGCTCTCTTTGATAACTATATTCTAGTTTTTCTTGGTCTTTTCGGAAGTTTAAAAATCTTGTGGCGTCTTCTTGGTGGTTATAATCACCAGAGTCAATCCAAAGAGAAGTCTTTTTGATGACTTTGACAGAGCCATTATCTGTTACAACAGCATTCCGTTTCCTTGGTAAATCATATGTGAACTCCTCATCGTCAAACATCTTGATATATAGACGCACAGTTTCTGAATAGTTAAGGAAGAATTCTTGAGAATCCCCAACTTTGATCTTTTTATACATGGGATCTGAATACTTAGATGATTTCTTTATCTCTCTTGCAGCTTTTATGCCTTTGTAACTAAGAGATAACTTTGTCGATTTTACAGTAGAACTTGAGATGCCGACACATTTCACGAAAATATCGTCCCTTGTAGCATTTGCGACACCCGTTTTAGAAGGTTTGGATTCCGTGGACCCCATAGTATAATGTCAATCCCTACAAAATCAAAGAAAGGTAGCAGTACTTATTTCAATGGCATTAAGATCATAAATTAGGATATATGGTCAGGAATAATCACTAGTAAAGTCATTTGGGTTTTGATTGGCCATAATGGCATTAACGCGATTTGAAAAAGATTTAAAAAAAATGAATTGCATTGATTTAGATTGCCCTCTCTATTTCAATTCATTTTAATCTAAATCAAACTCTTTGTGATCTAAATCAATGCATTTTGGGACATGCGCCTTGCAGTCAATCAATCTAAATCAATCTCACTGACAGCCCCGTCAAACTACTATGGTTAAACCCGGTCAATCTATTTCAAACCTCGTTAATCCAAAATCCTAGCAGTCAATCAATCCAAATCAATCCATAGGTAATACCATTTAAACCAACAGAAACACGATAGTTTGAAATCATAATAATTATTAGATTTCGGGAAGTATTTCATATTTACACAAAATAAATTTAATATCTTATTAATTTATTTTTTATTTATTGCTTTCTTATTTTAATCAATTTATTTTTTTCATTCTTATTGATATTTATATTTATTATTTCATTCTTATTTTTAATTATTTATTTAAAAATTACCCAACTTACACGACTGACATCATTGTGTAATAAAGTGTATGCTTGTAATGTCCCCGGTAATGTCAGCCTGAGCGTAATTAATTATAAAGAACCTGGTACATGATAATTATAAATCCTTTATATCCTTGCATTTACCCCCCCCCCCCCCCCTTTTCCGGACCAGCTTTAACTTGTTTTTGAACGCGTGTGGTAGTTATCATTGATTATTTGATTATATATTTAAAAAAGAAAGTTTATCTATATTTTCCTCAAGTGATAAAATTAATAAAATAGCAATTAATAGTACGCAATTTTCCTTGAAATTTTTTTTTGAAAAAAGTTATAGTCTTCCCTAAGTAGTCAATGTATTTTCGTTTAACTCCGTAGATGTTATTGCCAGGGTCGTCCGGTGGCTACACAGATACGATATACCATATACGGGTACCCCGCTGTTAACTTATCCTGTTATCAGGCTGAGTGTGAAGAAGTGGTAGGGAGCCGGTAGCCAGTCACCTTACATAATATATGGTTAATGTTGTGTTTTATTTTAATTATTTAGTTGAGTTTTGCTGTTGTTCATTATTATAATCAATTCAGATATACTTGTTCATTCAGTTATATATACTATGATACATATATTTATCATACATTTAGCTTTGATACCTTTAAATTTGTCCGTGTGTAACAACCGTTAGATTACAAGCCATATCTTGACAAGGGACTTTTTTTGCCATATCAAGCCCTCACATCCACAAAAGTGGGCAAATAAGGCCATATCAAGACCTCGCGTGCACAAAAGTGGGCAAATATGCCATATCAAGGTATAGAGCCTCACTTTGAAATTTAACGTCACAGTATATTTATATCGTCTGCTTTTTATTTATATTTGTTTGCTGAAAATGTATGATAAAAAGATTATGACACAAGGTTTTCCATATCAGGTCCCATATCATTCCTCCACCCATATTAGGTCTCGGTTGCCGCCTCCACCTAATATGGGAGTCTCGGAATGATATGGGAACTCTGTTTAATACTCTTTATATATCTAATTTCAATCGCTCGTTTTCGCGTGTGCATTTATCGTCATGCTTTTGTTGGATTAAAACAATACCACTGCTTTATTTCTTATTACCATCGATCTTTCCTAACACGTACCGAATTTAACCGTTTTCGTTACAGTGCATAGTATAATCTGTAGTTTGTACTAAGTTGTTCCAAAATAATTGCGTATGATAAAATAATGGGTTTTTTCGTGTACAAAATTGCAAATTAAGTTTAAAAAACAAAATGCATTAAACTTTAAATGCAATAAACCCTTACCAAATATCAATTCTAAACAAATAATATATTTTTATACACGAATTTATTGTTTACTGTCGAAAAAATATTTTATTTCTTTTTAAAGATAAAGGGAGACAGTAACGTAGACTTTTTCTATGTGCTCTTTTACATATATAGAGATATCAGCTTATATCAGCGATATTAAAATTTATAGTAATATGCATATGATATTGTTTTATTAAAATTTTGAATTTATCAATTCAAACTTTGAAGGACTTTTGAAGACGAAAGGGGTGTCCATTTCCGACGAAACTTTTTAAAAACTTTCAAAAATTTCAAACGACCACCAGTCCAACCACCCCCCCCCCTTTTCTGGATCCGTCATTGTGACATATCTTTACCCAGATGAAAACGTTTTCGTACAGAATCGTATAACACTTCTTATATTATATATATATGACACCCCGATATCAAGTGGGTGATAAAAAGTCGGCGAATATCATCTGCCTCAGATGTCTGTCCGGAGCTTTATTTATGTATAGAAACATTTCTTTTTAGACTGCCAAATAAATAATAATATACGAAATAAATTCTTTAACATGATATGTACTAAATACCCACATTTTAACCAGCCTGATTCTACCAATACACTTTTATTTATTTTAAATTATGATATGGATATATTGCCCATTATCATTGATTTCATAAAGCAATCTTTAGAGTTGCGAAAATGAGGTCTATACTGGTCAAGTAATTTTCATATCACATAATTACAAAATGTATGTAAAACCATTTATTTCTGTATATGTTATTTGTATATGATATTTGTGTTCGTTTTGTATTTGCGGAACCCGTAAGGGTTTTATGTTTTGCAAATAAAGTCATTTATATTATATCTATGGTCCATCCGTTCCCGTGCCAGTTGGGTCGTGCTGAATACTCGAAGCCGCTACTTTACTTGTCTTGGATTTTCAATATAGATTTTGGACATGTATAACCATGCAAAAGTACAATATATGCATTATCTGAAGTAAGTTTTCTAGAGATGAACAATATTAACTAAGTTCGCTTAAAATTAGTTTAAGTGTTTCCGTCAGAAAAAAAATAATGCAAGGTTGGGTAGTGTTTTCGATTTTGTGATTTATACATATTAACGTCACAGCAGTTCTATTTATTCAATTTCTTTTTGTTGTGACTTGTAAATCTTCACATGTGCATATTTGGTTACACAACAAAATAACAACCACCTGGACACAACTATATTACACCTATACATGTATATACATGTCAGTTTTCAGTTACAATAAACAAAAATTCATATAACATCCTATCACAGCTGGAACTACGATGGTATTTGTATGTGTGCTCAAATTGATAAAACAAGGGAGAAATCTTTTAAGGTTAAAATTTGAAAAAATAATGGAGAAATCGTTTAAGGTTAAAATTTGTAAAAAATAATATTATAAACGCGTCCTTTTAAAAATAACCAAGACAAACAACATCTAAATACAATCTTACTAGCGTTACGATAAATATATTCTGGAGAGTGTCATTTAATATTTTTGTCCGATTAGAAGTAATTTTTTATCTCACAAAATGAACAAAGAAGTGATATCCATCCTCAATTTCATTTGAAATACGCTGCTAATATTATAGGAACCTTTCTAAATCCTTGAATTGTTGTCGTCGGAGGAAATTTTTTTTGGTCTAATATAGTTAAATGTATTTTGTATTCATTTTAGGAATACTGTATGTGTTTAAAAAATCAAAGTTGGTCCATAGAATGTCGTCAAAGACATATATATCAAAAATACCAAGCATCATTTTCAGATGTTAAAGCTCCAATTAATTGTTTCGAATAAAATTGAAATTAAGGACAGTGGACGCAATTAATTTCTCTTTCTGTGGGATTGTGCTATTAAAACAACATATTAATAATAAACGAAAATGAGTAATTAAACGGCTTAAATCTTAATTACACACTCCGCACTTGATCACCCTCAATCAGGACATTAAAGACAACGCTTTCTTTGAGTTGTGCAGAACGTAATTGAGTTTAATTATTGAGTAAATATTGAGCTACTCAAGTTCAGTTTATTTAAGTGAACAAGAAAATATTTCCCATTTTCGATTACGCTAACAATGGAACCACGTCCTTATTGTACCGTTGGTTGTTTGTGTTGTGCTCGACTTATAACCCATAACATTCCTTGTTCTTGTTGGAGACCTCCGGTTACAGTTTCTATAGGAGTTCAAACCGAGCCTGGGATAAACTACGGCTACAACTCTGACGCTTACTTCAACAGAGGAACAGCCGCACACTCAATGCTTCATGTGAGTAAACAATTACTTACCATTGAATCTTGAAAACAGTATTACAATTTTGATTATTTTCTTACATAACAAATTTAGACATTCTAAATCATCGGCATTTAAGAAAAGAAAACCTACAAGATGTTTTTCCCAATATATTTTTATAATACCTTTCCTTTTCAGCTGGTCTTAGTAATTTTCTTAACTGGTCAATTTCCATAGATTTTATTTGGTATTTGTTGTGTATTGAAGGTCTAAACATAGCAATTGCAACATAACTACGCCGTTGCGTATTCGTCATTATTGACGGTGCAGTGTAATATGTAGATGAAGATGAAATCTTTATAGTATAAAGAAGTTAAACCTTTTTGTGCAATTGATTGAATTACATAAGTATTCTGTCATGTACAGCTATTTCTCATTTTAATATTAAAAAAGATTGCTACACGTATAGAATGTCCCCTGCTGCAAAAATTGCTTAATTTGAAGTGAACAAAGCCGATAAAGTCCCATAACTCCTACAAAATTTGTGGAATTATATGAACTACATATTATGACAGCAATCCTTCAAAATTTCATCAAAATCCATTGATCAGTCTCAGAAAAGTTATGCTCACTCTTTTTGTTATACATAATAATGAGGCATGTGTCTAAATCACTCATATGTATGTTTGTATTTGTATAAAAAAATGTAATTGTATTGGTAACAATCCTGTATTTGGATTTTAGACTAAATAAAAATTCTGTTTTGTTCTAAAATGTGAAGGACAGGCCGACAAAGACCATTACACATGTACTAGGTTTTCTGTCATGTTATGTCAGGGGACAGTAAGAACTCCTAAAAGGAAAATACCAACCTTTGAAAATTGGGATAACGCATTTAGTAGAACTTATATGTAGATACAGTTGATACAGTTCAAATATTAACTCTTTCGAGTAGAACCCCTCTGATGAGCCTGGAACTTTGTTTCAATTTTGATTGATAAATTATCAATACTTATAAAACCCATAAAAGTTACGATATAATGTTCAATTCACTTCTTTTCTATTCTATATCTGTCAATTTAACTTGGTTGAAAATCAAGTATGCATCAGTGCTTCATGAAACCATAACTATGTGCTATGAAAATTGACATATCTGCAGGCTAAAAGAATTAACACTTATTGCAAAAAAGCAGAGAAGTTGCAGAGATAATTAAGTTTACAATGCCTTCATATTTTAAAGCATGTATCTTGGTTTATTAATGTTGTATCATGTACATTTATTCCACATCTGCCCCTCTATGTCTATGCAACAAATAACGAAGTACAAAAGGGGTGTCTAGAATGGCACAGACATTAGGTAGAAATAATATGCAAGTCCAAATAATCACTTAAGACATCTAAAGCAAACTTTGTGACTGAGGGCATGAATGGCAAAGACGTTTAGATCTATATAAATTATATACATTTTATTTTTTTTATATGAAATTGCAAATGTACAAGTACACATTTTATAATACACAAATTATACAACATTACAGTCATGACGTTACATGTACATATTAAACCTTCTTAATAGCACCAATAGGCTATATCAATTAATAAGCATTAATATTTGATTTAAATTTTTTTAAAAAATTCACAATGGCGGCAAGACCAAAGAACATACATGTACAAAGTATATTTACATACTAAACATGCTAGATGTCAGGTGACCTTTCAAATGAACTATTTTCCACATTACATGTACAAAAAAGTTTATAGAACTTTACCACCATCCCAAAAAACCTAAGCTCGCAACATCATTGCAGTATGACTAGAAATTGTGACTATGAACCATATGACGTCCCCCCTTCCTCAAAATATCATTGACCCTTAACATGTAGTATCTGAGATATGGACCTTGTTCTTAACCAAAGTCATTCATGCATAAAATATAGGTCACAGTGATATTCTATTGGTTGGTGTCATGTTACACAAGCCACATCTAACTATAGTGGTGAAATACATGTATCATTGACCCTTGGCATGTAGTATCTGTGATATGGACCTTGTACTTAACCAAAGTCGTTCATGCATAAAATATAGGTCACAGTGACACAATATCTATTGGTTGAAGTCATGTTACACAAGCCACATCTTACTATAGTGGTGAAATACATGTACCATTGACTGGTAATGACACCCCCCCCCCTCCTTATCAAAATATGATATCATTGACCTTTGACATGTAGTATCTGTGATATGGACCTTGTACTTAACCAAAGTCGTTCATGCATAGAATATAGGTCACAGTGACACAATATCTATTGATTGAAGTCATGTTACACAAGCCACATCTAACTATAGTGGTGAAATACATGTACCATTGACCATGTATGGACCTGAACTAAGAACATAACCAAAGTCATTCATGTGTAAAGTATTGGTTGGAGTGACCTATTTTCTAGTGCGCGGTGTCGTGTTACCCAAGACACATCTAGTGGTAAAATATCATTGACCCCCAACATCTAGTAACCCAAGTGTTCTTTTTGGTAACCGCTAAAATACATGAATCAGACATCTACAACATAATCTATGTACATGATGTACATGTATAAGGTAAACATGCATGTCAAAATAGGTTTTAAAATGTTAACCATTGTTAACTGCTGACCATTTGTTTATAAATTTAGTAAATCTTAATATTTATATAGTATTAGTAACAATACTCTTGATACATGTACTTTTATGACTTTTTTTCAATATCCCTTTAAAAACATTAAAAGGGAGCTAAAACTAAACATGCTAAACTGAACTTGTGCAAAATAATTTAAAAACAAAAACAAGTGTGGCCACTAAAAGTATGTCTCGCCTGCCGGCACCATCGCTAAAATCAACTACCTAAGCTTTCATTTCTTGATATAAACATAAAAAGTGTCAGTATACCTAATAACAGATGCCTAGAATATTATACTATTCAAGAAATCCATTGTCCACACAAGTATTACAAAAAGTTTTCTGTCTGAAAAAAGACCTAAGATCACAGAGTCACTGGAGCCTAAAAATTGGGTCATGGTCACATGGCATGGTGACAGTTGCATTGTCCATAACCGCAACTGTCTGTTTACCCAATATCAGATGCCTAGCTATTATAACTTTCCAGCAATTCATTGTCCATAAAAGTCTTACAAAAAAGTTTTTCGGCCTGAAAAAGACCTAAGTTCACAGATTCACTGGAGCGTGAAAATGGGGTCAGGGTCACACGGCATGGTGACAGTTGCATAGACCATAACCTGAAATGTCTGTATACTAAATATCAGATGCCTAGCTATTATACTTTTCAAGCAATTCATCGTCCACAAAAGTCTTACAAAAAAGTTTACAGCCTGAAAAAAGACCTAAGTTCACAGAGTCACTGGAGCGTGAAAATGAGGTCAGGGTCACACGGCATGGTGACAGTTGCGTAAACCATAACCTGAACTGTCTGTATACTAAATATCAGATGCCTAGCTATTATACTTTTCAAGCAATTCATCGTCCACAAAAGTCTTACAAAAAAGTTTACAGCCTGAAAAAAGACCTAAGTTCACAGAGTCACTGGAGCGTGAAAATGAGGTCAGGGTCACATGGCATGGTGACAGTTGCGTAGACCATAACCTGAACTGTCTGTATACCAAATATCAGATGCCTAGCTATTATACTTTTCAAGCAATTGATCGTCCACAAAAGTCTTACAAAAAAGTTTACGGCCTGAAAAAAGACCTAAGTTCACAGAGTCACTGGAGCGTGAAAATGGGGTCAGGGTCAAACGGCATGGTGGCAATTGCGTAGACCATAACCTGAACTATTTGTATACCAAATATCAGATGCCTAGCTATTATACTTTTCAAGCAATTCATCGTCCACAAAAGTCTTACAAAAAAGTTTACGCCGCCGCCGTCGCCGTCGCCGCCGCCGTCGCCGGAAAGTAATACCTATGTCTCGCCTTCCGCGACTATTCGTCGCAGGCGAGACAAAAATTAGTGTCACAAATGTATACACATGATATACATGTACACGTAGGTAATGTATAATAAATAGGGGAAATAAACACTAAATGTATGTCTCACCTGTTATCAAGTAATTCAACTAATCATTTATTAATTCTAGACATTTACCCCAACTGTCTTTATACCAAATATCAGATGCCTAGCTATCATACTTTTTAAGTAATTTATTTTCCATCAAAGTCTTACAAAGGAGTTTAAAGCATGAAAAAAAACTAAGTTCATAAAGTCACAAAAGCGTAAAATTTGGGTCAAGTCACACGGCATGGTGACACATGAGTAGACCATTACCCCAACTGTCTGTATTCCCTCTTTTCAGTTAACATTGGTTATCTCCCATATGCATGAGTTATCTAACTTTACAGCAGGTATGAAATTTATTTTCTCTGGATTTGTTGTTGAAATCCTATGATAAATTTGAGGGGTTCAGAAAGAAAAGGGATTTCCCAACATTTTGATATTGTTATGTAATTTTTTAAAACATTTCCTTTTACATAAATACTTATTAAATAATCTGCAATAAAAATGTAAACTTTAAAAGATTTTATATAGTAAAGTTCTTGTGAAATTTAGGGAAATCCCTAATTTCTTTCAGATCTCTCTAGATTTTTCTTTGATTTTCCATGAAAAGAACAGAGGGGCTAAGAAATTACACCTCCTGCAAAGTTAGATAACTCCTGCTTATGGGAGATAACCTATGTAAACTGAAAAGAGGGAATACCAAATATCAGAAACCTATCTATTATACTTTTCAAGAAATTCATTTTCCAAAAAAATTTAATATGAAGTTTATGGCCTAAAAAAAGAACTAAGTTCACACACTGGAGCCTGAAAATGGGATCAGGGTCACACGGCATGGTGACAGTTGCGTAGACCATACCCTCAACTGTCTGTAAACCAAATATCAGATGCCTAGCTATTATACGTTTCAAGAAATTTATCGTCCACAAAAGTCTTACAAAAATGTTTACGCCACCGCCAAGTAATACCTATGTCTTGCCTTCTGTGACAATTCATCGCAGGCGAGACAAAAACCATCAGAAGAGTTCCCATTTATCATGTTTCTAATTGTAATGAAGGATTTGATATCAACACAGATATTATACATCATCATGATCATATTGTACTTTTTAACACAGAGGAGAATATTTCCTACCATTCATTAAACATTTTAAAACTTATGTCTTTAATCATTGTTAATTAATTGCATTGTTTAATAGTTTGTCTGATACTTTGTTCTCAAAATACTATACTTTTCTAATGTATGGTGAATTCAAGAAAACGACAAACGACAAATGATATTGAAATTGCAAGAACAATGTTTCTTTGGTTTACCATTGTCTTCGAATAAGAAATACTTTACATCACATCAGCACTTATAAATACAATCCTGTTGTTTTCCCTTGCAATCACCAGTGGCACACTAATGTCTGTCAGCAAAAATGGCTTTGTGGTTTGAACTTTCTGTTTTGTACTCCAAAAACCATCCTCATACTTTGGATCTTCAAACAAATTTAACAATGCCCACATATATGTCTCATCCCGGAAAGAATGTTCAAACAATCTGTCGACATTTCCAAAACGAACTTTACCATTATGCCTCACATACACATATGAAGAAGAAGATTGTTTTCCTGTAAAGTACTTGACTCTTCTTTTCGTTGTCCCTATTTCCTTTTCAACTATGTTGACTTCTAAACAATCAGTTCTCATTCTTGATGCCAAGGCGAAAGGATACACATCTGACATGTTCTGAATAATGTTTTCTGGTAACACAGCTGCTTTCTTCGAGTATGTTGGCGTCTTATCATCAAAAATAGAATCAAACTTCCCAAGAGACAGGTCCTCATGGTCAACTAAATTGCTCATCAGTACGTAGATACACCAGTCATAGATCTATAACAAAAAAGAAAGAAAAATGCAAAATCATTATAAGTAGTTTTGATTGGCATGATTGAACAATGTTGAAGGCTGCTAAAAAAAATATTTTTCAACAACTCATTATAACCTATTAAAACTCTATAGTCCTTTTTAGAAACTATTTTCCGGATGTGCGGACCAGAGAAATCTTTTAATTTTGCACTACAGGTTTATGACTTCTGGGTCGGCCTCGTGGTTGAAAATCTGTTGAAATTAACTAAAATCATTAACTTGTAAAAACATTTTAAATCCGCCTGCCAAAGTTTTAAACTATTAAAACACAAGTCGACATCTAAGAATTCACTCTAAACCAGTTTATTTTAATCAGAGCGTTAAAATTACGCCAAAAATGGATAGGAATAAATTGATGTTTTCATTGTTCACATCATGTGTTTGACCAAAAAGGGAACTAATCTTGCAAAAATAAAAAACAAAAGAATCAAAATCGGAATTCCAGACTTTTTTAAAATGGCTATTGACTGAAGAAAAACCATTTTGCACATTTAGCTTATAAAAAGGTCAAAACTTTATTTAAATGTGCACTGTAGCACACAAATTATGATTAAATAAAATATATGTTACCGTAACAATTTTTCCATGTTTTTTTATGTAGTTAATACATCTAGAGCTAAGACTTTTCAATTTAAAATCTCATATATCATTTTTCAAAATATAAGGGGCAACAACTGAGTCCTACACGGTTGTTAAATCTTCTTCAAAATTCAAAGGCAGGTAGATCTTGAGGTGTTAATCACTTTTGTAAAATCTGTCACCGTTTTTAAGTTATTAGTAAACAAGGAAATGTGCCAAAGTGACACTGATGCCCCCCTGGCAAATAAAACAAGCATTCTGAGAGTATTGCAAAACAATACTTAGTCCCCTAACGGCCTCATATTTCAGTCACTGGTAATAATTTGTCAAACAAATGAATACCTAAACTTGATCAGTTTATTTCTGTAGCCATTTTTGAGTTATTTGCAAAAAAATGCAATTTACCTCTGTTCTATCTTTAGCCACTGCGGCAATGTTTTACAACGAATCAAAATAACCCACGTCAGTTCTAAGCACCTTATGCTAATAACAATCATACCCAGTTTGGTTGCAATATGGTGTCAGAGGAGTTAACATTTCAAAAAGTTTACAGAAGGACGACAACGCCAAGTGATGGCAATAGCTCACATGACCCTATGGGTCAGGTGAGCTAATAATAATTAATAATTTAAAATTAATACATACCAAAGATGTCATACTGTGGCTTCTGCAGAAACTTTATCTTCTCCTTCACTAAGGACAGCTGAAAGTCCAACATCATGATATTGCCTACAAAATATATATACACTTATTGAGAAACAGCTATCGGTTCTGTGGTTAAGTAACATGGATAATTTTTCTATTTTCAAACCATATATAAATATCTGTATAAACCATTGCTCTTATAATACTTGACAATTATGTCTTGTTTGGTTAAAGTCCATCCAAGGCTAAGCAACAAATAAAGTATACATTTCATTTCATTCAAACTATTGTTTTTGTTCTTTTTAACCTTGACCATTATATAAGTTTACCAATGTTTATAGGACATAAGGCTGTGATAAGTAGTTGCTGAGAAAACTGTTACGAAAATTTTGTTCTTTTGACCATTAATGTCAAAAATTAGCTAAGTCGGCAAACAGGAAGTAGATGAGCGACAGAACTAAAATCCAATCCCACGTTATGGGACCCCACCCCCGATGCTGTATACCAAATATCAAGTGGCTGTGATTAGTAGTTGCTGAGAAAACTGTTACAAAAATTTCATGTTTTTGACCATTAAAGGAGACTGGACACAATTTTTGACTTTTTTATATTATGATAAAAAATCTATTTAAAAATATGATTAAATATATCCAACAACTTTGTTTTGTTGATTTTTTAACATCACTTATTTTGTATTTATTAATGGCTTCTGAAATATGCAAAAAATTATAGGCGATTGGAGTTAAAACGAGGCTTGACGTCATATGGGCCACTGGTCTATAACTGATATACTACATGTATAGTAAAGCAGTAGCATGGTAAATACCTAGTTATTGAAAAAGCGACAATAAATTGAATGACAGTTCTTTGAACAACATGCCCTAGTATTATGCATTTGGTTGCAATAACCGATAGAAAATGATAGCTTTTTTATCTTTTTCACATTCCTGTAATTTTTGTTTCACATCTGTAGAAAGTTTAACTTTATTGCTGTCACGGCAAAACTTAATTTACTTTGCTCCGTTTATTTATACAAAGAAAATAATTTGACCTGTTGAGAACATTTACTCTCAGGCTGCTACAAAGCAAACTTCACAGTACTAGTATTCATACCAGGATAAGGCCCTATCCAAGTAAGACTTACATTTAGTTTAAAACCCGCCTTTGTGTCGCTCCTTTATAAATATCTTTCCAGCAAGATGCATGTTAAACGAGGTGCATGACAGAAGAGATTAAAGACTGATGCTTCGGTTGTTCTAACTTCTGTATTTTATATATTGTTCCTTAAATTTAGTTTATTTTAATATGAAATATACTTGTTACACCTAAATCACGAAATACTCGTTATCCTTCACTGATCAACATCCCAAAATTTCGCATGCTAGTTACACCCTGTATAGTTTGTTTATTACATCGCTCAATGTTGATTCGAGCTGCAGGTACAAAAAATGTACATGTATTTGTTACTTATAATCTTTCATGGTTCGTTGATCACACGGGGGAATGCCGTACCGAGTGATGCATCTGTCAAAGCACCGTTAATTAAAAACAGCTGATACATCCACCCAATTGGGAGTAGACGGTCAATATACATAGCAGTGTTAATTTCACAATTTGCATCGTCAATTAATTAAGGGGTAATTAACATACCAATGGGAATAAAAGCGCACTTCAAATTATTTCATTTTGTTTAATTCTGTTTCCCTGAAACCTGGGTAACATAAAAAGGAATGCATGTTGAATATTCAATTTTCTTGCGTATAGATTTATGCCAAGAATAAAATGTTGCAAGATCAAATTAAGCTTAGATTGAAATAAGGGGACATGGTCAAATTTTTATAAAATAAAACTTCACACTAAGAGAAAGCACCTAAGACATGTACAGTAGCATACTTAGTCATACTAGTATTAATAATTGACTCAAGCATGGAAGTAATATAGGAGAGGAAATCCAACAGATTAATTGGATTAATTATCATGTACTGGTCCTACTGTTTTCTCCCTTCAAAATGCATGGCTATGACACTAATTTGTTAATTACTGATAAGCTCTTTGTTGGCTGTCTGCGGGGCCGATGGTGTTCGATCTTCTGGAGAGGATGATTGTGTCACGTTTGGTTTGGTCATGTTGGTGAGTACAGGGAAAAATAAAAGTTGCGAGATGGAGCATTCTTTTGGACATATTCTTGTTTTATTTTCTTTATTGTCAATCGATATACATGTAAACAGGTAAAGCGAGGACATGTGTGCCTGTCTCATATTACATACATGTATACTGGGCATGTATACATGTACATGTATTTGATACTAGAATATGAATACATAACCTGATAATGAACAGGTTCAGTACACTGACAGACATTCTGACGATTTTAAATCATTGTCACTTGCAGCCACCGATGCATGATGATTTTGAGCTTGTTTCAATAATATTATACATTCATTTAAGCGGCCAATTTGAGTTTTACTTTGATTTTTAGATGTTGACCAGCGTCGGAATCAAACCTTTCGGAACAAAAGATTTTTCTTTGTTTTAAACGTAAAACCCCGAAAAAGACCAACCATCTTGAAAATGAACCTCGAAGATCTAGGGTGCCCTCATATTTGAGTTTCGTGTGTTGTTATATGGACATATTTTCACTTAAAAGGTATGTAGGAGTTTCAAGTAAAGACCAGGCTATCTGAAAATACCAATTTAAATGAAATTAAAACGTTTCTTCATGTCATTTGAAACTCATCTTTGTAAATTCTATTGTCTTTTTCAAAGACATTTTGTCTTTGAACATCGGAGATTTCTGTTCCATTTCAAACTTTTATTTGATTTTAAATGATTATTTCAATGGCTTCAAAGTTTATTTATATAACTAAAACACACTTTTCTATGTGTAGAATGCAAAATATGTATAGAAGAAAGCATTTTTAATTATTTTTTCTAAACCGGAACTTAATGATATTTACATATGTAAAAAATGTAAACAGACTGTGCATATCATTAAAATTTAATGCCGCCATTTATGATGCATGCCCAGGTACAAAACGTTTCATATTTATCAACAGCAGTGTTGTATGTATGCCCAGATAAATATTCTAGACAAAAACCAATACAAATGGTGTTCATTGTTACACGTAATTTCATGCTTCCCAGGCACATACATGCATAGACCTCATTAAATTTTATTTACAGGTCTATGATACATGTACATTTTGTAAACTGATAACCTAATCTATATATATATACTTAAATGTACATGTTAATATCCTTTCACAGTTAGCATACACTTTCTCATTCAAATTTGTGTAATAATAATATACAATTTCATTCTTCCAGTTTAAAAGTCTACAAATTTCAGTGAATGCCAGACAACTCGGCCCGGTCTGTAGGACAAATCGACCCTCTATAAGACAAGTCGGCCCGACTTTAACCTGTTTATATCTTGAACAACACAGTGAGAAAATTTTATTCAATCGTTCTAACATTTCAGCCCCCCCCCCCCACACACACAGACTAGACTAGACTGTCACATCTACTTTGACCCCTTACATTTGTAGCATATACATTAAATTTTAACACCAAACCATCACAGCTGACCACGGTTTAAGTCGTAATCAGGACTTATAACAATTTGGATTATACATGTATTTACTTTCTGATTTCAGACTGGCATGCAATGTACATAACATTGTGTATTATCACTTTGAATGAAACACAGGATTTGGTACTGTAGAGATGAGGCAAAATGGTTATTGCAGTAAACTGTCAGGATGAAAATATCTAAATGTAGCTTTAAATGAACATGTAGCCATACCACTTATGATGAAGTATGGGAGGCTGTTTCATTGGACATTTGTCATCAACAAATATTAAAACGAATTTGATATTGACATATTTACAAATGTAAGTTAAATGTATGGGTGAAAAGATAATCTTAATCATATGCTTGATGGCAGTAGAAAAAAGATAAGATTGATTTTGAATATGTAAAGAGTAAGGCCATATAAGGTACATTTATATTGTGTAGACTCATGAAGCATTTGTATGAAATATATAAACAAAGAAATAAGAAAATACTTTAAGCTTAAAAGTTTTATCTAAGAGGTACCAACATGACCAATGGGGCATTCAAATTTCAAAAGGCAAAGACCCTCAAAACCAACCAGTTAACACCATCGGACATGAACATGGACAAGAACAGCATGAAGGAAACAAACAACATAAAAACACACTTTAAAAACTGAATTGCAATATACGACACAAACGCCCTAACGAGAGTGTTTTGAAAGAAATAAATGTTACAAGATGAAGCTTTATGTCTTTCGGACATACATAAAAGACATAAGACATAGATGTATTTTTGTTCGATATCATTTTCCTTCTGTATTGAAACTCAACATCCTCATTGACCCTCTATGCACATGTTGATTACCAATGTTTATAAGACAAAAACCAGCAGAGTGCATGTATATGTTTGAGTCAATGTGCATGTATTTTATGTATTAAAAGTTTTGTTTCACATATGCATCCATCTTTTATTTGCAGGCATGTCAGATATGTAGAGAGAAAGAGACAAGAAAAGAGCATATTTTCAATATTACATGATTAAAGATTGAATAAAAAGGAATATGATGTAAAACTACATGTACATAGACCAAAATTGAAATAGTTCAAAAATGTTTTGTAAAGGAATTAAAGATTAACACTCTTAATCATTTCAGGTGCATGTTTGGCATGTACATGTATATATGAATAATATTTCATTCAAAAATTGAAATTTGTAAAATTTAAAAAGCTTCTAATAACAATTTTATGAAATTGTATAAATGAAGCTATTGTACATATATCAAATTAAACTTCACACATTTGAACAGGGATTTACTTGTTAACACCACAAACCAGAACCAATGTCAATCTTAAATCTTGTGCATCATAAATTTAACAGTTTTTGCCTCTCCCAACACAACCAGAGACCTCAAACAATGTCAAAGAAAGACCCAGAATTGATTATGTGAAGGTCATCCATGCATAATTTAAAAATGTCTTATTCTCCAACACAACTGTTTTTGAATCTTAGTATGCATGAAAGAATTATTGCATGTTGGAAACAAATGATGTTTTTAAATTAATATACAGATACAGGAATTTAATCACAGATCTATGAAGGTTTGTCCTCATTTACTGGATTGGTCATCTTAATCATATCCCACATTTGAATAGTGGGGGTATATCTAGTGTTAAGGGTATTTGTCCATACCTATCTCGTATTTGCTACCCCTTCTTGATTTTTCATGAAAATTTCACACAATCTTTGTGAAATAATGTGGATGTGCACTTGCCATGCTAAAATTATATGTTATAGCCCACAATGGATTTTCATGAAATTTTCTGGCAATCTTTGTGACATAATGTATATGTGCACCAGCTATTCTAGAATAAGATGTGATTGATTTGGGACCGACTGGCGAGGTAATTTATTTGTGAGCAGGTGCTCACAGTTTTTAGCTCACCTGACCCGAAGGGTCATGTGAGCTATTGTCATCGTTAAGCGTCCGTCCATCGTCCGTCGTCTGTCGTCCGTCCGTTAACTTTTCTTCAAACATCTTCTTCTCTGAAACCACCAATGGGATTGCTTTGAAACTTTGTACACTTGATCTTTAGGATGTCCCCTACCAAGTTTGTGAAATTTGTGAACGTCAACCAACCAACATGGCTGCCATAACTAAAAATAGAACAGGGGGGTCATACCATAGTTTTTAACTTATAGCTCAAAAAGTATAAGAGATAGAGAAAATCCGAAGCAACCCTTCATCTTCAGCATCAAAAGCTCTACAAAACTCTCCATTGAGTCAAAGTTGTGGGACAAATACTTATAGGAGTTATTTCCCCTTAATTGTCAAAATTGACAATTTTCACAGTTTTTGGACTTTATCTTGAAAACTGTAAGTGCTAGAGGAAAAGTTAGCATTGCAAAATTGTTCAGCTCATTTAGATCTACAAAACTGATTTCAGGGTCAAAATTGTCAGATCAACCGTTTAAGAGTTATCCCCCTTTAACTGATTTTTTCTATCAATTTTAACTGATTTTTAAAAATCTTCTTCTCTGAAACCACTGGTGGGATTGCTTTGAAACTTTGTACACTTGATCTTTAGGATGTCCTTTACCGAGTTTGTGAAATTTGTGAACGTCCACCAACCAATATGGCCGCCGTTACTAAAAATAGAACAGGGGGGTCAGACCGTAGTTTATAGCTTATAGCTCAAAAAGTATATAAGAGATAAAGATTTCAGGGTCAAAATTGTCATATCATCCTTTTAAGTGTTTTCAATCAATTTTAACTTAATATGTTTGCTTTTTTGTTTTTTTTTCAAATGGAAAGCTTTGTAACATTGTATTCTTGGTCTTAAAAGTGTTTTCTATCCTAACTAATCTCTTTAATGTTACTTACCAAGTACATGTAGACCATGTTGCACACAAGGTAAGAGGCTTTAGCATAAGAGATCAGGTGAGCGATTCAGGCTCCTGGGAGCCTCTAGTTCTAGTTCACAATTGGTAATGTGACAGGGGTTTTCCAACAAGCAGGAACTGCTGCCTTCTGAAGCAACAGATAGACGATATTGAGATGTGGAATAAGTGTACGCGACACAACAAACATAAACAAACAGCAATTAAAAAAATCACAACGGAAAACAGCAAGCAGTCTTCAACATGACCATAGGTCACTGCTTACCGTCTTGCATTGGCCCAAGACTTATAATACAATACAAAAGTTTCAAAACCAATCCCTAAATCATCAACAAAAGACCCAATTCTTGACATAAAACAGTTAACACAGAATGACAAGGACAAACAAAGGCTTTGGCAAAGTTTCCTGGCTTAGGACAGGCACATATAAAATGTGGCGGGGTTAAACTAGTTCACTCTTGTTATGACTTGATTTGGTGTTGCTGACTATAGTTCTGTTGTTTTTGTGTGCTTTTGTGTTGCTCTTGTTATAGCTGACTGATATAGTCTTTGCATCTTAAAACTTTGGACATTTGAATGCCTCATTGGTACCTCTTTTTGTCTCCCCTGCGAAGCAGAGAGGGACAAAGGTGTAACTTTACCATGGGCGGCATTAACTTTTTATGAGCACCTCTATATCTCAAGAACTAGAAGTCCTAGAAAATTGGTATGTATATGCCCCAGTAGTACATTTTGTGTAGCTTAGCACAAGAGTGATTTTCAATACATATAATCATGATAATAGCAGTGTTAAGGTTTTATGAGCACATCCATACCTCAAGAACTATAGGTACTAGGTGGATGAAACTTTATATGCATATGCATCAGAAATAGCTTCGCACAGTTGCATCCCCATCTTTTGACCTTGACTTTCTGGTTTAATGAGTTTGATAATTTGTATTGCTTATATTGGCAATGTATTAAAAAAACCTTTTGAGTGCAGAAACTGAAAATCCTTATAAATGAAAATATAGTGGAAGTAAGAAAGAATTATTATTTCTGATGATGCTGGTAGGCGAGACATACTTAAGTATAAACACTTGTTTCTTCTAAATCCCCACAAAGTAAGGAGATATATAGGAAGCAACCTGTCTGTTTGTCCCTCTGTTCATATATCTGTTAAGGCAATCCCTTCTTAACCCTCTTTTGGGGGAAAAAGGGAAGAGTACTATGCTAGAAATCACTGTATCTGCTATCATGCAATTCAAAAATCCTAGCATCCTTCAATGTGTCCAGTTGTTGTTAAAATCCTTAAACTATTAAAGAAAAGACACCATCTGATTTTAGAACAAACAACATGAAAATGAATAAAAATATAAGCTTTGACAAAGATTATTGACAGAGAACAGGTGTATACAAATGGCCTTTTTACCCCAATCTTTCTGTTATTTTAATCATCTTTTACAAAGCACAAATATAAAACATGGTAAAAAAATGATATGTGATAGTTCTATTTAAAAGAGAACCAATGCCCCCAAAAAGGTGATAACCCCTAACACACCTACACACTCACACCCAATAGAGAACTTAAGGTCTTGAGACAAGGGGGGAAACAAAAACAAACGAGACTGTTACTGAATGCTTGATTTAGAACCATCTATTGACTGGTGAATATGATTTGTTGTCGTTCTAAACACTACAAGCTTATTGAACCACCATCACACAAAATTAGATCTCAGACTGTACATAATTCTTCAAAACGACCAGGATATAAAAGGCAAGTGAACATTTAAGAGAAATAGACAATAAAGAGATGTGGAATAAGTGTACGCGACACAACCAACATTAAAGAAACGGCAATTAAAAAATTCACAATGGAAAACACTCAACAGTCTTCAACAGAGGTCACTGCTTGCTGTCTTGCATTGGCCCAAGACTAAAAAAAAATAATACACAAGATTCAAACAAATACCTAGATTAAAAGTTTCATTATTATTACCAAGCTTTCTAAATGAACAAAACACATAAGACAACATGATGAGACAGTTCACTTAATTATTTGTTACTTCCATTTCAGTAAACACTTTGTCCTCGGCAGTATACAGAGACAGGAAATGGCAGAAATTTATTTAGTAACAGATGTTCTTTGGTAACAATTTAATGATAATAATATGAAATAAAATTCATTGTATGATTTTGGGGTCAAAGCTCTTATCTTTGATAGGTGAAGATGATTTTTAAAGATTTTTTATGCATTTGTTATCAAAGTTCACAAGTAGGCTAGTCTTGTTCTTCATTTTTTTTAAGAAATGCCAGTACCAAGTCCAGATCATTTTGATCTTTTAATTGTCATGCGTGTCTTCCTTTGTTTTGTCTTTTCCCGGCTTGGACATTTGAGATTAAGCACCAGAGTTTGTTAGTTTAGTATTACATGTGCATTTTTTCTACACTAAATGTCTATTCCACTCATCTGCCTTAAAAACATGTTTATCAAAATTGAGTTCTTTCTGTTATTAAATTTTTGAATAAAAACAGAATCTTGGCATTGATTGAGTCCACAAATATACATTTTTAACACATAAAATAAACCTGTATAAAAGATTCAATATATTTGCAAAATACAAATACCACAACGGGTAACAAAAAAACGGTTATCAAATTTAATTACAGTATATTTCAATGAGTAACCTCTCATAATCAGCATTTGAACAAAACATTGGAAACATGTTTTTACACAAACATTCCCTAATGTAAATTTTTTGTGACTTTTTTCAATAACCGATAAGGTTTTTTTTGTTTTTTTTTTTTGCCTTTGCGGCGAAGTTCCCCGCGCTTTTAAAGCACATGGCTAATTTGAATATCCGGCCAACATCGGATAGCCAATCAGAATAGATCTGACTAAGCCTCGTTCGAAAAAATCGGCCATTTTCTTCCAGGTTAAATTTCTCTTTCCTTCCCCTTTCCCTAAGATATCCCCTGATGTTGATTTTTCTGCCGGAAGTTATGGATTTTCGATTTCTTGAATATTTTAACGTTTACCTTCATGCTGGTCAATAGAGCGACCGTGGACAAACTAAAAAGGTTATTTAACAATGGGACAATACGTTTTATATGTAAGGATAAAATCTTTAGAGAGAAATTTGACCTTTTTGTTACCGCAAATCCACATGGTTCTCATCTTCCGCCAGACGGCGCTAAAAAGCACATATATATAGAAATTGCCCAAGAAGTACCGAATGAATGGCGCCAAATATGAAAACTTGTTTTATATCCTACATTAAATCACAGGATTTGTTATTGTCAGAATGGCAGTGACTTAAAGAAAAGTACATTCATTTATATTTTAATATTAAAATAAATGTTTTGGCTAATTTAATTCTTGACTCAATTACTGCTTTGATTATTTTAAAAGATTTGCTGTTTTATAATATAAAAGACATTTTGTTTTCAGTTATAGAATTGAAATGTTTATGAATATTTTTGACCTTCTAAATAAGCTCTTGTATTAATATATTGTAGACAGGAAAATGGATGAAACAATGCATTTCATCTTCGATTTGTGACAAATCACATTTTAAACAAATTATTTAAATTCTGGGAATATTGTTATACCGTCCTTTTTCTATTGCTAGACAGTGGGCACTTAATCTATATTCACTAATAATAGATCGATCAGATTTGAATCTGCAGATATCAACATATGGAGGTCTTTGATTGAATTGACATATTATGTTATAGAATGATAATTTATTGCTTTCAGTCAAAGTACTTACTTTTATTTTGTAAAGCTTGACCATATATTCTTTGTTTCAAATTACTTTTAAATAAATATTTTATAGAATTAATTGTGTTATGAGTTATCAATAGGATTTAAAGACTTCTCTGGTCCTGTGAATGAAATTGTGCTTGATTATAGGTTCCAAACACCCTGAGATGTGCACCTCATTTTATACATGTAAGTTCGTTTAAAAAAAAGAGGCCCTAAAAATCCTAAAGGGACAAACAATTTCCAAATAGGTGTACCTCAAATTTTCGTTTGGTAATTCTGGGTCCAAAAGGGGCTAAAACATGATACTTTTATTTGTCATGTTTGTTAAATTCTACAATAACTTAACTTTAGTTCTGGTTGACTGATTGCTATGAAATTTTACAACTATGTTTCTTATAAAATGATTGATTGGAATGATTTTTTTAGGTCTCTTGTTTTTTCATTAAGATGTCTATTAGACCCTGCCTTTTCTGTTTATCAATTGTGGGGTCAAAAGGGGAAAAAAATTTCAACTAATTTTTGTCTGATTATTTTTTAATTAGCACCCGGTTATTACCAGAAATGGTGTTTTTAAAATAGTTTTTTTAAGTCTTGAAATTTCTTCTCTTTGAATTAAAATGAGAGAAGGATAGTTGTTGTGCTATACATTACATATATTTATAACTTCATGATTTCAACTCTGTCAGGGGTAGAAATTCAAACTTGCATGTATTGTATTATACTAGAAGGACAAACGAAAATGAATGCATTAATGTTTCTTGCTGTTGTCATCAAAGAGCTTCCACAGAAGACATCATTTGCTTGTTGACACATGTTGACAAATACAGGATCTCTTTCTCTACATGTAAGTGCAGATGTTGGTTTGACATAGTGGCTTACTACTTATTGTAGTCCTTTGAGTTTAGCGGATTTGACCCTCTGACACAAAATTGATTGTCGGCATTGTGACTAATGTGCTTTATCAAGCAGAAAATGATTATTCTTCCGGAGCACCCAAGTTCACTTTTGTTTCGACTTTGTGTTAACATTGCTGATCAGTCACGTTTTGGTTGTATGATTGTTTTGTGGTTTAATTTTGTTGTGGTGCTTTCATGTTTACCCATTTTGTCCTTGTCTTTTTGGATTAACAAAATATGATTGTCCCTTTGATACTCTTTTGCTGCTTTCAACAAACTGCCCATGCTAAGAACTGGAACATCATTTCATATTGAAGTGCGATCTTTATGTATGAAGAAAGTCAACAGAGGCTCACATACAAACTTTACTTTCTAACTGGTTCCATACACATGATACATGTTTACATAAACTTGGAGGTGCTCCTGAAGCAGAATGTAGGAGAAGGGGAGGAAAATACTCTTAAAAAACTCAATGCCTCTGATTAACAATGATTAATGACGAAGCGATTTTTAAAATCATTTTTTTTTTTTTGTATAAAAGTTTTTATAAAAAATTCACCTATAGGTCAAAGTACAACTGTAGAAGTGAAATCCAGTGTCCTAAATTTTTGACACGTACAGAATACATTTTTCAGCAATTTTCAGAGTTTTGCTATCATTCATTACCCTATTCATCAAATCTCTTCACTATATGCATAAATATTGGTTTATATTTTCTTATTTGGTCAGTCATAATCTTTGTCGTCTTATTCTGTTACACAAACATGCAGTAGATTCAGATTGTCTTTGCTCAAAGTATCTTGAAAAGTAGAATGGTTCTATTATACATTGTATATACATGTAATTAGCCTAGTTATTTTCTAAAGATCTTATCATCTCTACACACATTACACACATGAAACAATACACCATAATACTGTAAGACCGTCCTCAAGCCATATATATGACCTGTTTTTCACTGAATCTAAAAGTGTATGTGTAAGAGATAATTTCTTCCGGGTGTGATATTCAATAACCTGTGATATTTCTTCCAGGTCCCTACTGGGTTTTAAGGGGACAATATTTTATGGATAATATTTCATAACTACATGATTTGACATATTATTAAATAATATCCAGCTTTATTCCGTAAATAATGCATTTAATAATGACTTAGGAAGATATTTCATGGGGGAAGAAATAAACCGTTACATGTGCATTCAATCATTGGGCAGTCATGGAAATTAGCACAGGACCAACAGCCTGAGGCCTGTTAAAACTCATTCGTTCTGGTGTTTTAGTGCCTTTCACAGGTCCGAATGTCTGACAGAAATTAGCAGTATTTAAACAATAAATTATGTTATTGGACCTCTATTTTTTCTTTTGGTCCTGTAAATCTTGACCAAGGTCGCCTAGGATAGGACCGAATGTCCTGCCCCAAATAATCTTAATTTCCTTGACTGTTGGGTTGGAAATTTACATGAAGATTGATTGAGCACCAGCCTGAAAGCTATGGTTTGGCAAGGGATTTTGTAAAGCATTACTAAAATTTATTTTCCCGACCCTGACATGCGCCTTCATCAATACAAATGTATAAATAATTATTGATTGATAGATGTAGAATGACTGTAACGGGAGGGAGGCTGATTGAAATTTGCAAGACAAACCCTTACCCTGCAAGAATACTGTAACAATAGCATCAAACATTATTTACTCACCATCTACTATAAACCATTGAAGTCAAAGAAGAAAGCTGTGAATTTGTTGACGATGTGGTTTCTGTGTTATGATTTTTTGAATCTAAAATGACGCGGCGAGATCACGTGACTTTCGATAAACACCGGGGCCCGATATAGGATATTTGGTGGAAGAAAAAGATAAAAAAATTTGAAGTCGTATCTGAAAAAAGATAACCGGGGAGAACATGTATTACAAAAACATACAAAACAGTGTTTAGATATCATATGTTTATATTAGATATATCAATAGGTTCAGAGGAGGTGCTATGAATATATACATTAAAAAAATCAATGTATTAAAGACAAATTTATATGATTATGATGCAAATAATATCGAAAACTTATAAACAACAAAAATTATTAAAAGCAATTAATAAAATGCACATTTCTTTACTTAATATATATAACGTATAAATATGTTGTCATAAAGGCAAATTTATTATATTTATTTTATCATTTCAGATTTTTTTAATATTAAATCAACATGCTAAATTAAATACTTTAAATTTGTAATTTGATACAATTTATGCAATCAATTATATTGTGTATATGTATTATACGTATGTGTTGTTGGTTTAAATGGTATTACCTATGGATTGATTTGGATTGATTGACTGCTAGGATTTTGGATTAACGAGGTTTGAAATAGATTGACCGGGTTTAACCATAGTAGTTTGACGGGACTGTCAGTCAGATTGATTTAGATTGATTGACTGCAAGGCGCATGTCCCAAAATGCATTGATTTAGATCACAAAGAGTTTGATTTAGATTGAAATGAATTGAAATAGAGAGGGCAATCTAAATCAATGCAATTCATTTTTTTTTAATCTTTTTCAAATCGCGTTAATGCCATTATGGCCAATCAAAACCCAAATGACTTTACTAGTGAATAATTTGACAAAAAGGACATGGTGTTAATTGAGCTAAGTGATCAACATTCCATTTACATGTCAAGACTTTCGAAATGCCTACAAAAGTTAAATAGTTCCTGTAATCAGTAAAGCGAATTCGACACGGTTGATTAAAAATGTAACTAGTATATTCTTTTTATTATTTTTTTTTTATTATATACAAAATTAAAGTTTGTTTTTGCCTGCAAAAACGATGTCTTCCCCTCGTTCCCTCCAAATGACTAATTCCAAAAGGTCCACAAACCCTACATAAAATTGAAGATCTAAATTTCCCGGTAATATGTACAACTTTAATCATGATAAGCTCAACAATATGCATTTTTTTTTCAAATATCCAGCTATTGAACTTTTAAAGTGCCAAATTAAAAAATCAAGAAAAAGGGCAATAACTCCTACATGGGTTGTTGGATCTTCTTAAAAATTTTAGGGTATGTAGATCTTAAGGTGCTGCTCTGCACTTTCACCTGATGCCAGAATTTTGCTATCTGTAGCTGTTTTTGAGTTATTTGGAAAAAAAACCTGCAATTTACCCCCTATGTACTATTTTTAGCCATGACGTCTATGTTTTTTTTTAACGAATAAAATTCCCCACATCAGTTCTGTTAGGGGGGGGTACCCTAAAGTACCACCAGACTAAATTTGGTTTGAACCTGTGCAGCCGTTTCATATGACAGAGGATTGAAGAAAAGTAAACGACGACGACGACGGGCGGACGCCAAATGATGACAATAGCTCAACTGGACTTTCGGTCCACGTGAGCTAAAAATTTCGTTTAATTAGCTATGCCAATTGTGGTTTTAGTTGTGCATGTTGAAGAGAAGTATAAAGTGTGGAGAAAACGAAATCGTTTGTTACAAGATGGATTTGATTAAGAGTTACATTGTAAGAAATATTGAAGTCAACAGAACTAAAAGAGGTTTAGTTGTGCACTTGATTGGCTCAGCAATGAAGCGCTATTGGTATGGAGTCTTTATTTAATTTAGGAATGCAATGCAAGGAAGGATTGTCAGCATACTTATTTTTTTTTATATTCGAGTGTATCAATTATCTTTAATTGCTGAAATGGGTTGTGAAATTCTACCAAAAAATAGGAAAGTTTATATCCACCGAAAAATGATGAAACCTACTTACGAAGTTTTTAATTCCCCGAGGTTAGCGTCGAATAACACATCAAAGCTATTATAATACATTGCCAGTTTAAATTTTAAAATTTATACTTTGGGTTTTCAGTTCGGCATTTTTGGTAATTGTCCTTTGCTCTTTAAATTCATAAAGTGTTTTGCATAGCAAAATTTATTGTCTTGAACTGTGTGGTTATTTCCATTTTCAATTGACTTAACATGTAGCAGCATACCTGAAATATTTTTTAAAATAACTTGTCGATTTTACATGTGGTACATCTGCAGTAAGTTACTATATCTGAAATCATAGATATGATTATGTTGATTAATAAGGTCTGATAACACAGTGTTAGCTGAGTCATGTACCATGACGGTGTAAAGTTTTAAAAGTTTCTGATGCCATTGTTCTGATTAAAAAAACATTAAACAATAAATGTCCTAACATGGGCACGACCATGATATATAGAAACTTAATATCTTTTCATCCGGCTTTGCTGGGTTTTTATTTTTTGAAGATGTCGCAACAAAAAATATTATTTTCATTAATGGCATTGTTGAGGGTGTGGAAAGGAGATATCCAATTCCTGATCTATCCCGATTGAATCCCGATCGATTCCTTCTCGCCCACCCTGTGACTGTCCACCAATTTATTGTTTAATATAGCAGGCACCCTTCTTTTGAATACTTTTTACTTCTCAACCTCTGTTGGCAAAATACATTTTGTATTTATTTCACCAAAATTATTTTTAAGATATATTACTTTGGTGGGGGGGGGGGGGGGGACCCACCTTCTTCAAGTTAAATGGTCGGTCCCTTGTCATATTGTGGCACTCATTTGAAAAGTTCAATGATTTCACAAAAAATGTGTTGTTGTTTTTGAACATAACATCCAGTAAGGAAGAATTCAGTTTTCATATGAATGTTATTCTTTTCTAGTTTTAATAAGTAAACAAGAAAAGACATGGGTATACCCCTATCCAAAGAGTACTTGGTAAATTGTGTTCACCGAAAATATTAGCAAAGAAGTTCATATAGTTCATCGGAAATTCGGAAAGTTTAGAATTGCCATGACAAAATCAAATCAGTAGACAAAAAGCACAAGAAAAAAAAAGTAAAAACACCCTGTTCAAAACAACTTTTTTTTACCGAAACTTGCAACGTGAAGCCAGGTTTCGATATAAAGGGTAATCAGTTCCTGTCCTTTTTAGTCTAATAGTTTAAAAGTTTCCTAAATATCGGTACATGTACATGTATACTGAAGAGCGACAGGAATGGGTCTACTTTTCGGTTCTTAAGGTAAATAATTGGCATGATTTGGGTGTATCATCTTAAAATTCCAGACACACGTCCGTATCAGTTAAAATATGAAGTAAAAAAGTAATTTACCCCTCCCCTCCGGGGAATACTTACAAAACGACTAGTTATAGTTCAAGTGACATGATGGCATCTTTTAATGAAGACGTTAAATTTATAAAATTCACAAAATAGTCATACAAAATTTTAACATTTTGCACTAAAATTTCACATAGTTCTGATTAATAAAACCGTAACCTGTCCGACTTATTTATTATTTGATTTAACGATACATACTTATAATCATTCGTATGGAAGCTAAAAAAATTCCGAAGGACACAAAACAAACAACGATGATCATGAAACTTTCTTATAGTAGACACTGACAGTTCTACTATATATTCAAAATATTAAAATTATATATGATAAGTAGATTTATTACGTGTGCACATCAAATGTATTTTTAGATCAATATCAATTTTGGAAGAATACTAGTATACAAATTTATTGATTACTAGTTAGTTTAATAGTGCTTTACTCCCGTGTAGCGCGTTTTCGGCTTTTACCTTGGGGACGAAAATGAAAAGGTGATACAATGAACATGTAATGATGTTGCAGTGGGGAAAATGGGGATACATGGCTAACTGGGGAAGACAGTTTTGATATCGATTGCCACTGGAAAATGAAATAATGGGTACATGTAGGGACTGGCAATTGATTCTCATGCATGGGCCCCAACTGGTCTTACTCTTATCGAGACATGCACGTGCGATGAAGTAGCATGTTTCCTAACACTGTGCACCACTATGGTTTACGGTCAGGTTTTCCGTATTCATTATGACAGGGCTGCCCCTTTTAACCACCTGGAGCACACATCCTAGTCGCTTTGTGTGTAAACGCTTAAAGCGGTTTGGCCCGATGTCAGCTAGATTTCTGAATGATCTTTAGTTAACTTTTACCGAAAGGATAAGCTTTGCGTTGATGCGGGCATATTCGTCATCCGAAATCCGCACGGATATAGATCGGTATAGACTATAACGTTGCATGCTAACTAAATGTTGACGTTTACCGAACGTTATACCAAAAACCTTTTTATTGGTAACAGTATAACGTTTTCTTTTTACCTAATACTAACGTTTTTATAACGTAATAAGTAAACGTATGAAAAAAGTTTTAATATAACGTTAGTTGTTAACATTAGAATAACGTTTACTTAACGTTGAAATCTGACATTACCAAATCATAAGTAACGTTAATCTAACGTTATGTTTACGTAACTTGTTTGCTGGGAGATTTCTCAATGATCTTTAGTTAACTTTTACCGAAAGGATAAGCTTTGCGTTGATGCGGGCATATTCGTCATCCGAAATCCGCACGGATATAGATCGGTATAGATTTATCTATGATTTACAATCGTATATTTTTGATAAATAAATTAAACTTAGATAAATTTATGCCATCACAGTATTGTGAAAAATGCAAAAGGGGGTTGTGCGGTCTAATATGAATGTACATTTCCCGGAAGGGGTAACATGGTATTTTTTTGGGTGGGGATGTGCCAATTTCGATTTGAATTTAATACCCATATTTATACCCATATTTATATACTACATGTATTTCCAATTTTCATGACCCATATTTATAGAATGTTTTGTTTTATTAACCAAAAGCATGGGCCCACAAGGGGCATGATACAGAGCAATTAACACAATGTAATAACAATTAATATAAGTTACATATGAAGTATATAATTATCACCTATATATTAGTTAATTTATATTCAGTATATTTATAGTCATTAAGATTATAACAAGTACTAGTATTCTTATTATAAGCACTCAGGTACAACCCAGACGAGGAGATCGGCCTATTAATGGAAGCAATGGTGCACAGTTAGATTTAAAAAGTTATATATGATATAATTCTACAAGTTAGCTACAAAACCGGAGTGGCCATCCTCGTGTCAAAAGCAGATACACTAGCACATGAGGTAATATATCTGCAGATGGCACCGAGGGACAATGCTCTATGGCACATTCCAGTCTTGGCCCTTGTATATGAGCTTTATATAAAGTCAACAATTTTCATGACCCATATTTATATAACATCGACATTTTTAATGACCCATACTTATATTAAGTAAACTTTAAAGTTATATTCATTATTTAATTAAATATTTATATATTAAAGCTCTTTATCGTTGCAAAATATAATTGGAGATGAAGATTATTTCTCACAGCTTATTGCTGATGCAGAATTTCATGGGGTATACATGTATAAATCTATATAAAAATGTACAAATCATGACCCATATTTATATGAGACTAGATTTCTTTTCAATGAAATTAAAAACCATACCCATTTTATATAAAATTTTCTTAAAACTATACCCATTTTAATATAAATTTTCCAAAAATACCTACCCATATTTTTTGCACATCTACATACACTTTTATATAAGAAGTTACCCCCCCCCCCCCCGGGGGTACATTTGAACAGTTCAAGTAGGACACCTATAATTTATATTATAAATAGATATAGTACAACTGTTTTTGAAAAAAATAATTACCAGGTTCAAACAGCAACGTATCGAAAAATGGTATGTTTTTGATCCTTTGTTGGGACACAAATCATGCAAATCTCAAAATATTTGACATAGCAGGCACAGATTCAGGCGGGGGCGCACACTCTAATTAAAATTTCAGGGCTGTAGGAAACATCCCATCTAATAATAACTTTAAAAAGTTCTCCCCTTGTATTTATTGGGATCGATAACGGTTTTGGTATAATAGAATTAAAAGTCGAGGGTTAGGGTTAGGGAACCCGAATCTATTTCACTCTAGGTCATTTAATTGCCTTTTTTCAAATTTTGGATACTCAGCAATTTCGTTATGGATGGAATTGTTCGCGTCATTTTTCTCGTGTATAACATGTATAAGCCGTGATGTATTTTGCTAATATACAGGGGTAATTTTTAAAGTGAAAAAATATGTCATGGGTATTTTTTTCTATATTCTGTTGCTTTGTGTTTTATAGTCTAAAGACTTCGTGCTTGTCGCTTGTTCAATTGTTGAAGGTCTCCATCAAAAGAAAAAAAAAAACGATTTTATAAATACGGCTTCACCTAAGGTAGTAATGAAATGTTTTTGCTGCAGAGCTCCAGAAAATCTGGTTAAAAATAAATATTTACACTTCTATATATGTATTAACTTCTAGTTATTTTTTTAATTTATTTTAGGAATTTAAAGAATCAGAGGATTTTTATCAGAAATTGAGGGTTTATTCACCGCTCCAAATATATGAACTATATTTTTTTAACGGCAGATATATCAGAACTTTTTTTGTTTTGTTTTTTGTGTCTTATTTCTACCGGGTTTGAAGCAAAGTTGGTTTGATTGGTCACGTCAAACCAAATCAGACATGTGATGGTTTGCTTTAGCCAAAAGTAAAAAGAAAAGAGTTTAAACCAGCCACATTTTTAATGTGTTTGTCCTCCTACAAGATTCTTTGACAAAGCTTTTGTTTGAACTTTTTTTTTTAAGTTTTCTGTTCCTTGTTTAAGAAGGGGTTTATTTGTGACTATTCCAGGACCTGATTTGAATTATATGCATTTATTTATACCATGGACCAATAGCAGAACGGCGAGCAACGCATACTTGTCTTGTTGACGGCTGCTGGCGGTTGTCCATTGTGATTTTTTTAATAACCACTTGTTATGTGAGTTTTGTCGCGTACACTTTTTCCACATCTCATTATTATGTCTCCCCTTCCCAGAAGGGGGAGACATATTGTTTTTGTGTCAGTTCTTCTTCTTCTTCTTCTTCTTCTTCTTCTTCTTCTTCTTCTTCTTCTTCTTCTTCTTCTTCTTCTTCTTCTTGTTCTTCTTCTCATACAAAGCGTGTCCGGGCCATAACTTTTTTATTCTTTGAGATAGGGCTTTGATATTTGGCATGTAGATATATCACCATAAGACGATGTGTCGCGTACCAGAATGACCTTCATATGACCTTGACCTTTGACCTCAAGGTCAAATTAATGCTAATTTTACATGCAAAGTGTGTCCGGGTCATAACTTTGTTATCCTTTGATTTAGGGCTTTGATATTTGATATATGGATGTATAAGCATACGACAATGTGTCACATACCAGAATGACCTTCATATGACCTTATGACCTTGACCTTTGACTTCAAGGGCAAATTAATGCTTATTTTACATGCAAAGTTAGTCAGGTCATAACATTTTTGTTCTATGACATAGGGCTTTAATATTTGGCATGTGGATGAATCACCAAGAGACAATGTGTCCTGTACCAAAATGACCTTGACCTTTGACCTGAAGGTCAACTTGATGCTAATTTCATATCCAAAGTATGTCAGGACCATAATTTTTTTTGTTCTTTGACATTGGGCTATGATATTTGAAATGTAGATTTATCATCATGAGAATATGTTATGTATACCAGAATGACCTTCATATGACCTGACCTTTGACCTCAATGTCAAATTTATGCTAATTTTACATGCAAAGTAAGTCAGGATCATAACTTTTTTGTTCTTTGACATAGGGCTTTAATATTTGACATGTGGATATATCACTACGAGACAATGTGTCGTGTACCAGAATGACCTTCATATGACCTTGACCTTTGATCTCAAGATCAAATTAATGCTAATTTTATATGTAAAACATGTTTGTGCCATAACTTTTTTGTTCTTTGACATAGGGCTTTAATATTTGACATGTAGATGTATCACCCTGAGAAGATGTGTTGTCTGGCAGAATGACCTACATGTGACCTTTACCTTTGACCTCAAGGTCAATTAATCATAATTTTACGTGCAAAGTGGGTCCTGGTCATAACATTTTAGCCTTCATATAAGCTTGACCTTTGACCTCAAGATCAGATAAATGCTAATTTACTATTTTATTAACATAATGGTGTGTCATCATATGAACAATGTGTCGCGAACCTTAATGACCTCGACCTGTGACCTCAAGGTCAAATACATGCTAATTTTACATGCAAAACCTTCCAGACCATTACTTATTTATCCTTTGACATAGGGCTTTAGAATGTAGATCCATCATTATTAAGCAATTTTTGTACAATGTATGTCATTGTGATTTTGACTTCTGACCTCAAGGTTGAAATAATGTTATTTTGGCAAATTTAGGAAGGGGAGACATCCGTTTTATTGCACTAAAACAGTTTTTCCTAGTTTTCTTTATATTGGCCTGCATGGTTGTTTTTGTACTGAACAAAACTGATTTTAAACAGTTATGTACACTCCTCCCATCTAATATAATCTAGAAAAAGATTTGCTTAAAGCGTTTGAGAATATTATTGAAACGACATAAAAGACGATTAAGAGATTTGGAATAAGTGTACGCGACACAACCAACATTAAAGAAACGGCAATTTAAAAAATCACAATGGAAAACAGCCAGCAGTCTTCAACATAACCAAAGGTCACTGCTCGCTGTCTTGAATTGGCCCAAGACTAAAAATACAATATATAAGATTCAAACAAACCCCTAGATTATCAACAAAAGACCCATTTCTGGACATAAAACAAAAACAGATAGTTGACAAGGACAAACAAAAGCTTTGACAAGGATTCCTGGCTTAGGACAGGCACATATAAAATGTGGCGGCATTGTGATTTAGTTCGCTATTTGTTCGTCTCGAACCAAATGCCATGTGTGCACCAGGTAAATATTGAGTAATATCCAACTTTTTTCGGAAACAGGTTATGTAAGGGGCATCTAAAATTCAAATTAGAAACAATCCATCATTAGTAAACAAAAGTTGGTTTTTGCTTTGCTTCCAAGCTGCACGAATTTGGCTTTAACTGGCGAATGAACATGAAAGAGTAATGCAGCAGCATGAACATAAAATGATGATTAAGTGGAGCAATGGGGACACAAAGTCAGCCAGGGATGAGTTTTGACTGCCACTGGAAAAAGGAGGGAAGTGTAGAAAGAAATTTGCCACCAATGGGGCATTCGAGTGTCCAAAGTCCGGAACGGCAACGACAAAACCAGTAAGTTTTGTGCACGAACGAGAACAGCACGATGAATAACAAAAACAACGCGAACTCAAGTCGTAACGAGAAGAGTAAGGATATCCGTCTTGCAATTTTACACCCGTTGCGCTGCCAATTGCCATTTTACTGCGTCATATCCGGTAAACGAAGACAACAAAACCGGCCATATGACAGGACAACATCTCCACTCAACTAGGATCTGGAAATTAAGCCTTCTGCACTCGACTAGACGCCAAGTTCATGGCGCTCAAGAAGACTTTTACCAAGAAGCTTATAGATGCTCTGAGCCTATTTGCAACGTTTTTTTTTTCCTTAGACAATTAAAAATGTTACATGACGGCTATTTTATGGTAAGGAATTGGTGTCACATGACCACTGGAAAGTCTTCATTTACTTGACATTGCATGGTTTATACATGTACAAGTTCAATGCCATAGTTAGTAAGTCGGTCATTATTGTACTCCAAAGCAGTGCGATATATCCGGAGATGGACACTAAGTGATCATTTGATGATATTGAAAAGTAAAGGAAGGGGGATACAAGGACACTTTAGGAGGAGTGATGGGAAGGGACGGGCAATTTAGGAGCCTGCATCAAGTTTCTTTAACATGCAAGGAACATTGTTTTGTATTATTTTTCATTACACGGTGCACCGAATTCTAGATTGGCGTTGGGTTTGCCGCATTATAGCTTTCATGACCCCGACATTCGTAATGATAGTGCTGTCACATTCAACCACCTTGGGCACACATCCAGTCGCTTTGTAAGGAATGCGCCTGACCCGATGTCAAAAAGCGCTCTTTAGTAGACATTTACCGACAATCTTAGCGCTGCTGGTGGTCTATTCGTTACCCGAAGCCCGAACAGGTTCATTGTTTCAAAGATACACATATTTTACTTCTTCGTTAATACACAAGCCAACCTTTATATTTAGACACTCAAAGATAATTATTTCAAAGGTTCAATTCACAGTTTATAAACAGTCGTCTAACATATATTCCGCGGTGCTAGCAGACAATGCAGTATCTTTTCCCTGTTTTAAGAATTTTTCTCTGTTCGCTTTTCTCACTATTTTGTAGCTTTTGTCTAGTTTTTTAGCCTCAAATTCTTTGTTTTCAAATTCGATCTGCGTCTTCACTTTCATGCATTGCTTTTTAAATCTTGACATATCTTTAGTCTTTGCTTTGTGATTTTCTCCAAATTTATCTTCCCATATTTTCTGTTTCTTTGTTATTCTGACCTCTTTATTCACTACAATGACGTTGTGCTCCTTAGCAACAAAGAAATCGCTACAGAAATGGGTTTTATTCCCCTGTTCTGTAATGGATTCAATAGGAACATGGAACCCTTCGTCACATGCGGCATGAAATTCGTGTACATCACCAACACCTACTTTTATAAATCCAGTTTCGGGCTTTCGTTCATTACGACCATGTTTTTGTATCTCCGCGCTCAGTACTTTTCTTCCAAATCGAATGGATGGTAGTTTTATATCCATAGAGCTTGCCTTAGACGTTTTGTCACCAACGCATTTTACCAGTATTGAATTTCGTGTAACATTCGCAACAAAAATTTGTTTGCTATTTCCCCAACCCATTCCTTAGATAAATTATTCTTCTTTTTCCGACTTCTGTGCCAAGTCTAAAAAAAAGGGAGAAAATATGTAGTAGCAAATAAATATTTGAAAACAACTGCGATATTCATTTTCAGACCCCAGAAAATAACCAAGATTTTTTCTCAATGGTAACTTGGTAATAAAACCTAGCTCGCAATATAATACCCTTAACCATCTCGTAAACATATATGTTTTCATCCAATTGAGCATCCCGTACTTTCAGTTTTTAAATAGTTAGCACTGAGTTCTATCAGAATTATTTCATAAGCTCAGCACATGTATATACATGACATATAACTTTTGTTTTATTCATTTCAATAAAAAAGGAGAGATGTGAAATAAGTGTAGACATGATTATATGAATATCAAATCATGGCCCAATAAATAACAAGAATATGTTTTTAAAAAGACTTAATGCCCACCTCTTAACATTTGGGACGAACGGACGGACGGACGAACGGACCGCACACTCTTTACCCCCTACTTTGTAAATAAGGCATACGCAGAATCAAATCTGTATAATTTAAGAACAGTTAATTCACGTAAACAAAGTATAATTGCTTGATAGTTACATGTAGGATGATCTTGCATGTATGAATTTTGTTGAAATGGTAATAAATAATAATATTAGATAAAACTGCGTTTTAAGATAAACCAAAACATAAACAAATAATTAAAACTAAAAGTCAAACATTAAAGTGCGTGTCAAAATTTTCGGACAATAAGTTATACTTACTGTTTGCGCCCGTGGGTTTAGTAGCAACTTTTGATAGCCACGGATGTTTTCGACTTTACCTTTTAATGTTTTATTTAATAATTTTTAATTGAATAAGAATAAGAATAAGAATAATTTTATTACCCAGTGACTGGGCCCATTTCTGGGCAAAGGTTACATTAATCTAACAATAAACATACAACATGTACAAAGACATTACAACAATAATGGTATTATTTAATTTGTTGTCACAGAATCAGAGCCTGTACAAAAACTTATAAACATATATATGCAGTGTAAAACGTGTGGAACAATAATGGTGGTATTTCCCTCAGCAGTTGATCAGTTTTGTCTTAATTCAAACCCTTTAATTATAAATTTACCCAAGTTCTTTAATATAAGCAAATCTTCATTGCTAGTTAACCATAAAAATTTATCATCAGTAGAGAGATTAATAAAATTTGGACACATTGCAGAAATATCTTTAAATAAAATGTCCCTCTCCTCTTTATATTTTGGGCATTCAACTAGAAAATGAATTTCATCTTCTACTTTATCTAATGAACAATTTAGGCATTTTCTTTCAGACCTCTCTGTTTTATTCTTATCATATCTTTTTCTCTCGATTTGTAGATCATGAGCACTAATTCTAAGTTTACAGATTGCGCGTCTAATGTTAAAATTTCAATCAAAAGGTAGGTCTCAAAGCAGTAGTTTACTTTAAAAAATTTAAAATATGTATCTAATTTAGTTTGTGAAATGGATGACCTTTTCTTGTTCCAAAAATTGATGTAACTATCACAAAGTTTCCTTTTTACAGTGTTAATTAGAGTAGTATATTTAACATTATGTGACTGTACACCCAATTTCTCTAGAATATAAACAATAGAGGTATACCAACAATCTGTGTGATTTTGATACATGGTTTTGTTGCATATATATGCATCATATAGTAGTCCCTCATTTAATTCTTCAAGTCTAAACCAATATTTGATTAAAGTTATAACTATAGAGAAGAACAGAGGATATCTTCCTACCTCAGCCATTACAGCTAAGTTGGTGGCTTTTTTGTTTACCCCAAGAATATATTTTAAATATTTTATATGGGATCTGTCTAAATAGTTATTCAAATAGTTCAACTGCAGAAGGAAATCGCCTTCTCTGCTACATGCAACAGTGTTGGTTTTAAACATACCAGTAACTTCACTACCATACATACTAATTTGAATATGATTGTACCTGTTAAATACTTAAATTTCTCCAATTGTAAATTTTCCAGCCCTGGATGTTCCTGAGTTTTGCCCTGGATAACTTTATACGCTATATATTAATATATTAGGAAATATACGTAGGTCATATGTACATATAAAGCAATTCGTTTTTAAAAGACAACTTTTTGGAAATCATACCTTATAAGAATAGCCCAATACGGGTTTAATAAAAAAATGCTTTTGTTTAAGAAATAAATGTTTTCAATGTTATCTTTTGGATGTCGAACAAATGTTTGTACTTAGATATTGTAAGTTCTAATTATGTAATATTATCATGGAATTGTGTTAGTTATACATATATAATAGTTGTTTTGGTAACAAATTCCAATTGTATGGATCTTACTCCAATTAATTTTTTTTGATTTTTTTTCACGCACCTGTCAATGATCATGGATATATTAAAATATATGACTTGAAATGTAATGTAGTTCCAGACAAGAATATCGTAGACTAGCTCTCTATTTCAACTAACACTAATTTCACAACTAAGTCGGTATGCCAGGGCTTGTACACATTTTTCAATTTTTTTTTTATCCGACACCGCTTTCTCCGTAACCGACCATTAGACCAAGGTTATCATAAAGAAAATACGTCTCATTCGATCTCTAATAAAATTTCTTTCTTCGTTATCAGACGGTTTTAAGGCGCGCCAAACCTCCCTCTTCCATTGCGACCTTTGGTTCTCGTAGTAATTAACACAAAACACAACTTATGTATGCTAAGGTGATTATCTCAGTACGTTGAACAACCAAACAATAATCAAAGCAAGAACTAACCATTTCGTCTAACATGATATTGAATTTTTCTACCGGTTGGTTTAACTCACCATTTCTTTTGAAATGCCTGTACCGAGTCAGGACCATTCCGGTATGATTTCCTTGTTTTGTCTAGTCTTATGGACATTTGAGATTGGTTCTCCAAGTTCAGTATTTTTTATTACCTTTATCAACCTCACGTTCCGTTACATTAATGATGTCCTTTCACTAAACAATTCTCGATTTGGTGACTTTCTCCATCTTATAGATAAGTGCACAACGGATTGTAGGAAGTTTACTTTATATTTAAATCTACATCTCAAAATTGACTCTCAAGGAAGACCTTCAACAAATTTGTATGAGGAACGTGACGACTTCAACTTTTCCTTTTTGTTTAGCAACATTCCGTCCGCTCCTGCTTATGGAGTTTTCGTATCACTGTTGATTCGTTACTCCAGAGCTTGCGGGAATTACATCGATTTCCTTGGCAGAGGAATTAAAACGATCTTCTATTAACGTGTACACTACAAATGTATCCCAAAGGATGTAAATTAAATGCGCTTACGTGCACGTTATGCTTACGACCGTTTCATAGATTGTGTGCATTAATATGCACAAATTAAGATCCTATTTAAAAAGCAGAGGGATCCGAATGTGAAATTACGACAGTACAGAAACTAATCCCTATGCTAAGTGAATAAAACCATAAACCGTTTATAGTCTAGTAGTTGCAAATATCAAACTAATTATTTCGTTCTATTTTACCAGTTATGCTTCTACTGTGGTATGATTTCTCAACCAGTTTCCTATCAATTCAGTATGCCCTGCTTTGCGATTTTGTCCAGTACCATTTTAATGTTCATTCAAGCTCTTTATCCACAAATATTAGCAATTGTTCATAGACGACTTAAATTACGTGTTGGAGTTTAGCAAGAGATATTCTACCTAGTATCTATATAAAATCTGATGATTTTTCATGTTCTTAGTGCATAACTAACAAAGTATTGAAGGGTTGATTATGTGCCCTTGATTTGCAAGACAAGGTTTGTGAGGCTCCGAGTAAAAATGTATATTTTTCGAATAATACTCGTCCTGTTTATGTAAAAATGGAATGATTAGCAACTTGAACCATCATCTGTGCTTTTCGACACCTTTTTACGACTGCTTTGGGTTTAAAAAACTTTTGTTTGTGCTTGAAAAACTTGGTGAATGAGATTTGTTTACATTCACAATGGCCGCGGACAACAAAAACAACAAAGCCCAAATCCAGAGACACTTGTCTGTCCACTTCGGTACTAGCTTTACCAAGGGTATTACACACGCTGAAGTATTAAACGAACTTAAAACTATCATTGATATCAAGTCGATACACTCAATCCAAATAACTGAAAAAGAATGTATTGTGACAGTTCACGACCCAGATGCAAAACATATACTACTCACTAGAGGAATTAACCTAAAAAACAGAACAATTAAAATGGTTGATGTAGAAAAACAAGTCACAAATGTAACAATTAAAGACGCTCCATGTGAAATGAGCGATATAGCAATATGTGGTTATATGTCACAGTACGGAGAAGTAGTTCAGGGGTCTCTTAGAAGGGGAATGATCAAGGACACGAACGTTGAAACAGGTACTCGCTATGTCCAAATTACAAACTGTATTCCGATCATACCAAATATAACGAATTTCGGAAGATTCGACGTACGAATATTTGCGGACAATAACAGAACCGAATGTAAATATTGTTCAAAAACAGATCACCCCTCGTTTAAGTGCAACGAAAAACCGAATAAAAGCCCACCGAAACGGAACTGCTATCGATGTAATAGCCCGTCGCATTCCATCCGGGAATGCCCCCACGATGATATAGTGTGTTTTCGATGCGGCAGGGAGGGTCACCCCCAACGGCTCTGTGAGGTATCAGACCATGAAATATATGGTGATTATGTACACGAGATCCGAGAAGGACGAGAAATGAACATAAGAATTGAAAAGGAACATCAAGAATCAGAAGATGTGATAAACTCAGAATCTACATGTAATACAACAATTGAAGCTGAGACAGAAAGTATATCAGACAGTATGCATATCCAAGAGCAAACAGTAATATTAGGTGCTTCAAATATTAGAAGAATAGACTTCGAAGGCTTCAGTGAAAATGCTCACATTCTAGCACTCTCCGGAACAACACTTGAATCTGTGGACACTCTACTAGAAAAATCAGACAAGGAGGTAGAGTCAAATCAAGTCAAAAATGTTATTGTGCAACTTGGTACTAATGACATCAGTACTTACAGAAACGACGTTGAACAGGTGATCGTTAACGCGTCAAGTTGCATAGACAAAGTGAAATCAAAGTACAAGTCAGCTAGAATAGGCATTTGTAGTATTCTACCCAGAAGAGGAAAAGGTGCATATGTGCAAGAGTTGAATAAGAATGCACAATTTGTCAATAACTTTCTTCGAAAATTATGTGCGAAGAATACCCAGTTGAAGTACATTGACATATGGACAGAATTTATACCTAACAATGTCCCAAACAAGCCCTTGTATGATCAGAAGGACCCAACTGGAGTTCATGTCAGTAGTGTTGGAGCTGAAACTATTCGAGACATTTTCTATGACTTCTTGACCACAAAACCCGATGCTGTTTATCATACGCCACAGTTCAGAAAGAGACTTCGTAGCTCAGGATCAACAACCCCTGGGTCAACTGATAAACAGAAAAGTAAAAAAGTTTTTAGATAAATTGTCAATCTATTAAAATGGAATTTCCCACATCTATTTTTAGACAGTGGTACAAGCTCTTAAACGCTTTATTTGTTTATTATCATTGCTTAAATGTCAAGGTGAATTCTATTCATACAATTGTACGGCGGCACCTTTTTTCAACCGCCTTAGTTGTTGTTTATATTTGCTGTTTAAATGTCAAGGTGAACATTATTGATACTATTATGTGTTTATTGATTATACTATGATTTCTATTGTCACTTTAAATGTAAACGGCATGGCTGATAGTAAAAAACGGCAGGCAATTTTTAATTGGTGTAGAAAGAAAAAGTTTGATATTATATGTTTGCAAGAGACGCACAGTTCAAAAGAAGTTGAAAGAAAGTGGGCAAAAGATTGGGAGGGTAAAAGTTTATGGTCTCATGGTACTAGCAAATCAAAGGGGGTAGGAATTTTGTTTTCTGAGAACTTTCATCATGATATAGTTAACGTAAAGGGTGATAATGAAGGAAGAGTACTTTCATGTCAAATTAAAACTTCTGATGGACTGTGTTTCAATGTGCTAAACATTTACGCGCCGAATATAGCCGGTGATCGTAAACGGTTTTTCACGGACGTAATTCGGATCGAGACGGGGGCAAAGAATTTCATCCTCGGAGATTTTAATTGTACTTTGAATAAAGAACTAGACCGTAAATATGTGCCTAGAAACGACGATATTGGCACATCAGAACTTAAAAAGATTATAACAGAACATAATCTTAATGATGTATGGCGAGTACGGTACTATCCAAATGAGAAACAGTACACATTTAGTAGAGGCAATTCTAAATCGCGCATTGACTACATTTTTGTTTAGTTTAAACATATTTTATTGTCAAACATATACAAAAGGATTGGGCACAAGTTATTACAACTTACAAGGCCTTTTCCAAACAATAATAATATACACAATGATAATCAAGATGACAGCAATTACTATTAAGTACACACATAACTAAGTTTAAACAAATACTACAAAACGAAAAATACAAAAGAGCAAAAGAGAAAAGAAGAAATAAAAGTAAGATATATAAGTAAGTGAGCATGGGTACATTTTCTGAAAAAATAGGGGGAGTTTGAAATACACTGCTAATCTTTAATTATTGCTGAAACGCTTTGTCTTTTTGATGTAGCTATGAACGTTTCGAAAAAGAACTTTATTCTGTTCATCGCTTAGCGTTTCATTACCAAAGAGAATATTTTCAATCGATAAAGTTACAAATTGAGTATTTCTCATAAGTTCCACACGAAAGTTAAGATATAACGGACATTCCAAAAAGTAATGAATTGCATCCTCCAAAGGCCATCCACACAGACAACTTGAGTCGTTGACTAAATTTACTCTGTATAGATCAGCATTTAAGGAACTACATCTATGTCTCAGTTTTGTATGAATAATATTAATATCTCGACCACCAATAAAATAATGACTAGGAACAATACCATTGATCTCCGACCTCAATCTTTGTTTAAATCCAATATTTGAATTAATAGACGTGACATCGGGGCTCAATGTGTTCCAACATCGTAAAGTGGATGGAAAAAATGACCTAGAAAACGTTTCCAATCTACACCGTGGTGGGTAATACTGAAAACGGGTTCTTAGGTTATATCCTATATCTGCAGAGTACTCATTTAAGCAATCTTGAAGATATTCAGGAGTTTTCTGCCTATGTATTTTATGCATTAAAGATAGTTTTCGCCGGTTTCGCCTGGACCTCAAGCTTTCCTAGCCAGTCTCAAAGAGAAGAGATTCAGAACTAGCAAATCTAGGAAGACCGGTAATTATTCTTGCCGCTTCTAGCTGAAGCTTATCTATCTTATTCGCATCCTGCTCATTACAACCATCCCAAAGCTCACATGCATATTCTAACAGCGGTACTATGTAAGCAAAATATATTTTACTCAGATTTTGTCTACTGAGTATGTATTTAAGCTTTCTCAAGACATTTATCTGTTTACTTGCACTGTTACAAATATTGCTGATGTGTGCTGACCACTTACAATCATATGAAAAGGTAACACCTAGGTGTTTATGAGTGCTTACAAATTGGATCGGTTGATTATTAAATACCAAATCTATAGGTGTATTGTCATGATTAAACTTAAAAATCATATACTCAGTCTTTTGTGGGTTAAAATCAACCAACCATAAGTTAGCCCAGCGACTTAGAACTTCTAAGTCAGCGTTAAGGCGATGTTCTATGTCGATATGATTATTATAAAAACACATCAACGAACTATCATCAGCAAACAGTCTTACTAAACATTGTACATCATCCGCTATATCATTAATATATAACAAAACTAGATAATGTGTCTATGAGCCACAGGATGGCCCTCCCGTTCTTGAAATATCATTGAAACAAATGTATATTACCTGGGATATGGACCTTTACCAAGAAATTGATCAAAAGTGTTCATGTGTAAAATATAGGTCGCTGTGACCTTATTTCTGATGGGTGGTGCCATGTACCAAGACTCATCGAGAAGTGAAATATTATTGACCCCTAACATGTAGTATTCAAGATATGGACCTTAACCAAGAACTTAACCAAAGTCATTCATGTGTAAAATATAGGTCACAGTGACCTCATTTCTAGTGGATGGTGTCACTTTACCCAAGACACATCTAGTGTTGAAATGTCATTGACCCCCAACATCTAGTATCCAAGTTATGGACCTTAACCAAGAACTTAACCAAAGTCATTCATGCATAAAATATAGATCACAGTGACCTAATTTTTATTGGGTGGTGTCATGTTACCCAAGACACATCTAGTGGTGAAATACCATTGACCATCAACATGTAGTATTTGAGATATGGACCTTAACCAAGAACTTAACCAAGTCCATTCATGCGTGAAATATAGGTCACAGTGACCTAATTTCTAGTGGGTGGTGTCATCTTACCTAAGACACATCTAGTAGTGAAATATCATTGACCCCCAACATCTAGTATCCAAGTTATGGACCTTAACCAAGAACTTAACCGAAGTCATTCATGCGTAAAATATAGGTCACAGTGACCTAATTTCTAGTGGGTGGTGTCACCTTACCTAAGACACATCTAGTAGTGAAATATCATTGACCCCCAACATCTAGTATCCAAGTTATGGACCTTAACCAAGAACTTAACCGAAGTCGTTCATGCATAAAATATAGGTCACAGAGACCTAATTTCTAGTGGGTGGTGTAGCCCTACCCAAGACCCATCTGGTGGTGAAATATCGTTGACCCCCAACATCTATTATCCGAGTAATGGACCTTAACCAAGAACTTAACCAAAGTGTTACGGACGGACGGACGGACGGACGGACAAGGGTAAAACTATATGTCCGATCCACATACGTGGTCGGGCCATAAAAAGCAGGGGTCCTAAAACAGAGCCTTGCGGCACCCCAGCTTTAAGATAGCCAAGTCTAGACTCTGAATTTTTAATAATAACCTTTTGTTGTCTCTTATGCAAATAGTTTTCAATCCATTTCAGTAGTTTCCCTTCTAGTCCATATGACCTCAGCTTAGCTAAAAGACCTTTATGCCAAATGCGATCAAACGCTTTAGATATATCACAAAAGACTATACATGTCGTATTACCGGTTTCCAATGCTAAACAAATTTTATGATATATCTCAATCATCTGGTGGTAAGTCGAATGTCCAGGCACAAAACCAGATTGATATTTATAAAGCAATTTGTGATCTAAAATGTAATTATATATCTGCTTCGAGATAAGACGTTCGAAAACTTTGCCTACACAGCTTAGCAAAGCAATCGGACGACAATTACTAACAAGAGATTTATCTCCTTTTTTGTAAAACGCAAAGACATTCGCTATCTTCCAAGCATTTGGATACTTTGAAAGATTGAGTGATACGTTAAAAATATATGTAAGAGGAACACAAATAGTACTAGCAGTATATTTCAACATACGATGGCTTATGAAGTCATTACCGGAGGCCTTTCCAAGTTTAAGGGATTCAAGTACATCCCTCACCTCTTCCTCTGTCAATTCATCTATATCTAAAGTAGAGTCGCAACGTCTCAATAACAATGGCGGTTCATTTTCACCACCTGGAGAATTAGAAATATTACAAAAATAATCGTTCAACAACGAAGACTTGTCTTCATCATTTACAACAATTTCATTTGTAGTTAGATTTATTAACGGAGGAATAGTTGAGGAACGACCTTTTCCCATTACTTTTTTGACAAGCGACCAAAATGCTTTTGGATTTGTTGTTAAATTCTCATCTAGAAGACCGTTGGCACTTAGATAGAACTGTTCTTTCGCATGAATAATCATGTTGTTAACCTTATTACGTTGCGTTTTATATTTATCCACATTAGGTCTTGAGGGAATATTTTTAACTTTTTTATGTAAGCGATCTCTCTTACGAATTTCCCTCCTAATCTCGGAGTTAAACCATGGCTTATCTGATGCTCGTATTGTCACATTCTTACTAGGTATAGAGTTTTTAGCAATTTCTAAAAAACTTTGTAGTAAAAAATGCCACAATAGCATCTACGTCATCACCGAAGTTAGAAAAGGCGTTTATCCAATCGAAATTTCTAATATCGGCATTAAATTGTTCGAAGTTAGCATGCTTATACAGCCATATGGTACGACGAAAAGAAGTTTGTTTAAAGTTCGGTATTTTTAAATATACTTTTGTGGCATTGTGGTCACTTTTATTCCTGTCTATATCTATAGTCTCGGCAAATGTAGTAATACAATCTGCCGATACTAGAATAGGGTCTAACAAGGTGGCCCTTTGTGACACTGGATCGAACCTTGTAGGTAGATTAATAACATTATTGAGGAAAAATAAATCTATGATTTCATTTAAAGGACTATTACTAACAGTAAGTAAATCAACATTAAGGTCTCCAGTAATGACAATATTTTGACTACAATTAAATGCTTGTTCTACAGAGTAACAAAACTGTTCCCAAAAAGGGTGTGTAGAACTTGGTGAACGATATACACAACAAACTAATAGACTATAACGAGGAAATTCAATTTCAACCCATACGAGCTCACCATCAATAAATTCTAAGTCTGATCTACGTTTCATTTTAAGATTTTCTGAAACATAGATTATCACCCCTCCCCCAAAACAATTCCGATCGTTTCTTAAAATTTCCTCGTGATAGCCTTGTATCATTATATCCTTATTTTCTACATTTTCATCTAAATGACTTTCAGTGATACAAATTATAGATGACTCATGAGCAACAGATTCTAAATAATCGATCTTGGACCTTACACTTCTAGAATTTAAATGAAACACTGAAATATCATCTTCACTAGGTCCAGGGTTCAGTTCTACATCATGACAAAGTAATATCAAAAATATAATAATCAAAGTAAAGCAAATGTTATAGCGCACATCATGTAAAAGGATTTTATAAGACATACAAATGTAGCTTAGTATCCTGTAAAAGAACACATATACTGATGAAATACGCTTTAAGCGAAAAAACATTTTTTTACAGATTCTCGAATAACATTTTCCATAGAATAATCCTATTGAGATCCTGTACAACATTAAATCATTATCCATTGTCCTTAACTTCTATTTCACATATAAATACTGATGTCAAAGGATCCTCAATAGATTTGATAGATTTTAACACTTCAACTTCACATTCAAAGCACTGATAAGTATAATAACTAATTTTGCAAGTATATTTCAGAACAATAAAAAATGTACCCAAAAAAATAAATATATACAGCATGTACACAATACGAACAAAAAGACAGAAAATAACATCGTGGTCATGTGGTCTGATTTGCATCAAAGCAATCGAAAAATGATTACATTCCCGAAAGAAAATAAACAAAAAGGATTTTTTTTTTTGTTATTGAATTTAGCCTACCGGACACATGTACTAGACAAAGTCAAGGTCATAATTATAGTTGTAAACAAATCGAGACGACCTGACCTATTTAAATAATTGATTCACGGAACAGTGTCAACGATTGTTGTGATTGTCATTAAATTTAAAACGGGATTAACTTCTAGAAATCCAATTCAAAGGTAAGCAAAAAAGTAACATTGGACATAGATATTATCATCAATTAACTCAAGAGTAGGGCATTTGGTCAAGTGCATCTGGTTAGCTTTGTTTTTATAAAAAAAATTATGTTTATATAAATGGCTTAATAGAGTGGCAAAAATGTTATAAAGTCAAATACCTATTAGTGACCAATAATGATAAAGTAATGTATGAAGAACAAACAAATTACAATTCGTTGAAAGTTTATTATTTGACATAGTTTTCTTATAGTGGATTTAATACACGGCTATGAACAAAATTTAGCTATATAAATCGTCGTTTTCCATGAAATCTGCAACTTCGATGAGATCATTAATATCTTCCAAACCATTTATTAGTTTTCTATCTGATTCCGACGTTTTCTTTGCAAAAATTCTTCCGTCCATTGTCCAGAAAGAGTCTAATTCTTTACGCCTTCTTGCATCATTTAGCTTTTTCATCAGATGTTGACGGTATTGAGTAAGGTCCTCAGTTATTACCGTTTTGTCCGGATTGTCCTTTAATAGCTTCTTATTTGAATGAATCATATTTTTTATCTTCCAATTACGCAGTCGACAAATGATTTGGGCCTTCCCTTCTCTATTTATGGATCCAATAATGTGGGATCTATCTATGTCGTTCTCTGTGATATTAACATTCAGTTTAGATTTGCAAATATCTACAATTTTGGCATCTGTTGAATTGATTTCTGAAGGTCTAAGTGGGACGTTGTGAAACCTAAGTGAATTTCTCCTACCATACTGTTCTAGACCCTCTATCTCTAAGTGTAGGGCTTCGATTCTGTTGTTTAACGTTTTGTTCGTCTCTTTGATTTTAGCGTTATTTACAATGAGATCTTGGATCTCTTCCCCTTGTCTCTTTACTTCACTCTCAAGTTTTGTAATGTAACTTGCCATTGCATTATCAACACTAGATTTGACTACAGCAGTTAGTACTGGTGCTAAAACTGGGGTTATCACGTTAATGAAACTTTGGCTAGATATTGTTTGTTTAATAATCTCACTCAGATCTACAGAACCACCATCAGTTGTTGTAAACAAAATTGAAGGGGGGTCTTGACTCAATTGTGTTGCCTGTTGTGAGGACTGATTTGATGTTTCAATTGCAGAATTTTCATTGTTCATTACATCTAGGGTTTGTTTGAGTTCCGCGTTATCTTCATTTATGTAACTGCAAAAACGTTTTGCATCTGGAGTAATTTTCTCATTGTTCATGTTGTTAGTTTGACTTTCCATTTCGGTCGCCATATTTGTTTACAATTTTTTTGGGTGCTGTTCAACTTGAAACTATTAAAATACTGTAACTTGTAAACTCTGGATATCGAATAGACCTTGACATGCTCCACTAATACTTATGCTGCATATTCGAACAATTTATTTGGCTTAATCTGCATTTTGGCATCTATTTCTCTCGGCAATTAACTGCTCACTTATCTACCCGTTTTCCCTTGCCGCCATCTTGATCTTTATCTTTTTTTTTGATCTTTTTGTTAGTTGCGATTTACAGTTTATGATAAATAAAACTAAATTGGTTCATTTCCCATACAGTGACCATGACGGTGTATGCGCACAGTTAAACTTATTAGAACCGAAACGGGGACCGGGTATTTGGAAGATGAACGTCTCGGTGGTTCAATCTGACATTTTTAAGAATACACTTGAGAGCTTCTGGCGCTCATGGCGGTTGAAAAAACGCGACTATGTCAACTTATCAGAATGGTGGGAGGCCGCCAAGATAAAAATAAAAAGTCTCGCTATTGAGATTTCAAAGAAACTGAATATATCAGATAAAGATATTAAACAATGGGAAACTGAAATAGAAAATATGGATGAGAGCGATCTCAACCATGGGGATAGGGTGGCATTTCTTAAGAATAGAATTCGAGAATATTATGATAAGAAATCGGAAGCCGCGAGGATACGATCCAAGGTAAACTGGTACGAAAAAGGTGAAAAATCTTCGAAATATTTTTTCAATTTAGAAAAGAAAAGGGGGAGTGAAAAGTTATGGACGAGAGTCAAAACTGTGAACGGAGAGTACAAGGAAGGCATAGATGCAATCCTTGACGCACAGTTAAATTTTTATAATTTACTTTTCACATCAGAGGGCTGGGAGAATGATGCGGCAGAATCATTACTTCGGAATATTGACAAACATTTAGGGGAAAACGAAAAGCAGGATTGTGAGAAAGAAATTACCTTGGATGAAATCCTAAACGCAGTCCGTAAACTTAAACCCGAAAAATCACCAGGGGAAGATGTGATTGTTAGTTAGTGAGTTCTATCAGATATATTGGTATCTTATTGGCGAGGACTTCACAGCTGTGGTGAACGATATCATGAATAAAAATATATTATGCGACTCACAGTATAGAGGTGTTATTACTCTCATGTTCAAGTCTGGGGAACGGGAGGATATTAAGAATTGGCGTCCTATTACTCTGCTAAATACGGATTATAAGATTATATCAAAATTATTAGCAGAGAGACTAAAACTTGTATTACCAAATATCATTAACACTGACCAAAAGGGATTTGTTAAGGGACGATATATTTTTCAGGGCAACAGATTGCTACAAGATATAATTGACTATACTGATATGGAAGATCATGAAGGATCAATTATATTTCTTGATCAGCAAAAGGCATTCGATAGAGTAGAGTGGGGGTGGATCGAACTATGTATGAAAAAATTTGGCTTTGGAGAAAAGTTTAGGGGGTGGGTATTTATGCTCTTTAAAAATGCAAAGACGTGCATACAAACTAACGGATTTGTATCAAAGTACATAGGGATATCCCGTTCTATTCGACAGGGATGTCCGATAGCGCCTTTGCTCTATATTTTACAAGCAGAACCGTTTGCTGCAACAATTCGAAACAATCATAATATTAAAGAGATTAGTCTTCCTTCCAGGACTAATGAAAATTTAGAGGCTAAACTAAATATGTTTGCTGATGACACGCAGCTTTTTAATAAAACGGAACAGTCGATCGAAGAAACTTTCAAAGTTTTGGAAACGTACGAAAAAGCTAGCGGTGCGCGTATGAACATGAACAAAACGGTCGGTATGTATTTAGGGCGATGGAAAAACAAAAAACCGAAATTTAATAGAATTAAATGGACAAAGCAGCCTGTTAAAGCGCTTGGGGTCCAACACGGGTATGGAGTTAATATAGATCGAATATGGTTAGATAAAATTAATAAACTAAAAAGTTGTATCGAAGTCTGGAAATCAAGAGATTTAACATTCGCCGGGAAAGTCCTTATTATTAAATCACTCGTAGTATCCAACATTGGCTATGAAATCGAGATGAGAGGTATTCCAGTAAAATATGAAAAAGAGATAAACCATATCATGTGGTCTTTCATTTGGGATGGGAAACCAGATCGAGTATCTAGAGCTGTATGTTGTCTTCCGAAAGAAAAGGGTGGGATAGATATGGTTAACCTTAGAGATTTCATTAAGTCTAAGCATGTCAAGAGTTTTTACACCGTAGTAAATAGCGATCTAGATAACTGGAACGCTATAGGCAAGTTTTGGCTTACCTCGCTCGATTCAAAATTTGATACGGATTTTTTTATTTGTAAGTGTTCAGATATTACTGGCCTAGCCCAGCCAAAGATATCGGAATATTATCTAAATCTCTTGAATTCCTGGGTAGAACTTCAAAAACAAGGTAACTGTAGTATTACGTCAAAAGAGAAACTACTCGAGGAGAACCTTTTTGGCAACTCGCACTTCAAATTTAGAGGGCATCCATTATTTTTTGATAACTTTTCCAAAAGTGGGATGAAAAAGGTTAGGGATATATGGGATGAACAAAACAATTCCTTTATTTCACCTTTGGCAGTTTTTAACAAGTTAAATGATAAAAGAAATTGGATTTCTCAATATAGTCAAATAAAGGCATCATTTACTGCGAATCATATAAATATCTTAAAATTCGATAATGTAAATTCGCAGCAGCAGAGGAGACCGTTTGAATTAAAGGGGACACAATTCGTGCGAGAGGGTAAAATCATGGAATTCAGAGATATTAAACTGAAGCAAATACAAAGCTTCTACAAGTACTCATTGACTCCAAATTGTGAGCAAAAATGGGAAAATTATTTTCAAAACAACGTCCAGTGGGGTCAAATATGGAGTGCATTGCACAACAACTTTGCACATCGAAAATGTAAACAGTTACAGTGGAAATTACTCCACAATATTATTTACACAGAGGAGTTATTACATAAAATTAATTTGTCTAATGGTTTATGTCATTTTTGTATAGAAAGGGAAAATTTATTACATTTATTTGTTAACTGCAAATTAGTTAAGGAGGTGTGGGGGGATATTTTCGTATTAATTAATTCCTTATGCACTCGAATCGGTATAGATGTGGTGCAAAATACTGAAAATATCATAATATTGGGGATACAAAAGCTGGATGTTAAACACTTATTAGTTGAAACAGTCCTTTACATGGTAAAATGGGCAATATGGAAATATAGAAATATTGCTAAGTACCAAAAGAGAACCGTTTCAAAACAAATGATCATTAATATGGCAATTAATGATATATTTTTTGTCAGTAAAATTAACAGGGAAAAGATAGGTGAACATGTTTATGTTGAAATGAAGAGAGTTTTTGAATAGATTGGTAAATTTGCATTATGGGCAGCATATTGTAGTTTGTCCAGGTTACACACTCCCATCAATTGTACTTCTTATTTTTTTAATGTTTTTCCACGTATTACATGCTTTTGAATAGCGACATGTATTAAAAAAAAATGAATAATCATTTTCCCTATCTTGAATATACATAGTAACTTACATTATATATGAATACTAAATAATCCACGCGTATATATATTTGCATTAATTTTGATGTTCTATTGACAGCACGTGGTCCAGCAAAACATTTAAAATACACTTCTATTTATCTCCAATGATGCGTGAAAAGTAAAACAAAAAGTCACGAAGTTTAAAAGGTAGAACTTAAGACAAAATACATGTAGCTATTACTGTTAACATTGATATAAAAATAATGAATGACTTAAATATATTTTAGCCAGTGATTTGTTAAAGATGAATGAAACATTATAAGAAGGGAGTATTTTTGCTAACTCTTGCGCTATCCCTGGGCGTAAGGGGTGTAGAAAGCAGGGAAACCCTTTACTGCTAGCCTGGGCGTAAAGGGTAAATGTACTGCAGGAGTTTGTAAATAAATTATGTATATATCTTTAAAAAAAAAAAAAAAACAAAAAAAAAAAAAACAAAGTATTGAAGATGGTATTTGTTCATTGAATGTTTCTACATGTATTCATAACAAAATTAATCATTAGGTTTGGAACAACTTTTATATTAATAACTTTTGGGCTTGCTCTACGACCTGACGCTTCAGTTTAATGAGACTTTGTTTCTGAGACTTTGTTCGGACGAATAAGCGAAACTCTCTAATTTATAGATGAAAATACATGTATTAAGGATAATTGATGAAGTTAAGTTATGCAATATAAAAAACCTAAGATACCTTTAATAAGTCATTTTTGTCTCGCCTGCGACGAATAGTCGCGGAAGGCGAGACATAGGTAATACTTTCCGGCGTCGGCGGCGGCGGCGTAAACTTTTATGTAAGATTTTGTGGACAATAAATTGCTTGAAAAGTATGATAGCTAGGCATCTGATATTTGGTATACAGACAGTTCAGGTTAATGTCTACACAACTGTTACCATGCCGTGTGACCCTGGCCCCATTTTCACGCTCCAGTGACTCTGTGAACTTAGGTTTTTCAGGCTGTAAACTTTTTTGTAAGACTTTTGTGGACGATGAATTGCTGGAAAAGTATATTAGCTAGGCATCTGATATCAGGTATACCGACAGTTTTAGGTTATCGTCTACGCAACTGTCACCATGCCGCGTGACCTTGACCCCATTTTCACGCTCTAGTGACTCTGTGGACTTACGCCTTTTGTCAGGCCGTAAACATTTTATAAGACTTTTGTGGACAATGAATTGCTGGAAAAGTTTAATAGCTAAGCATCTGATTATACAGACAGTTGCGGTTATGGACAACGCAACTGTAACCATGCCATGTGACCATGTCCCCATTTTTAAGCTCCAGTGACTCTGTGAAGTTAGGTCTTTTTTTCAGGCAGAAAACTTTTTGTGATACTTGTGTGGACAATGGATTGCTTGATTAGTATAATAGCTAGGCATCTGATATTAGGTATACAGACACTTTTTGTGTTTATATCAAGAAATGAAAGCTAAGGTAGTTGATTTTAGTGACGTTGCCGGCAGGCGAGACATACTTTTAGTGGCCACACTTGTTAAAACAAAAAAAACAAAGCTGGTTTGCAAATTATAAAAAAAAAATTGTTTAAAAAACTACTAATTTCAGTTATTTCTTTTTGTATGTAGCTTTAGTTTGGGAATATACATCTCGTGTTCTGAATTGAAGTCTACATGTCACTCACTAAAAGGGAGCCGATGGTGTAGTTTTACACATATATGTACGAGCCAGGCTACTACCACCGAGGTTTTTGGTTCGGTCCTCGTGTGGGATGAAAATGTCATGGACCATATTTCATACTCTTTCTCTTACTTTTACTTTCCTCTACCAATTGTCTTTCTAATGGAACGAAACTAGATTGTCATGCGTATATAGAAGAGCAATACCTTGTGAGCGTTAAAGACCCCTGTGTAGAGTTCGATAAGAGTAAGCTTAATGGGTGCCACTAGAAAGTACACACTCACGAACTTCAAACAGGAGAGGGATTTAAATAAGCATCAAGCAGGGTAAATGAATTAGTTAGCTCACCGTATGGACTCGTGAGCGGATTAAAAGGTGATTCACGTACATGGAAATGGTTAATAACACACTTTGAAAAGGGATAAACGGATTAAAAACAAAACAAGGTATGTTTGAGTATCATTTTTCGTTACCCATTTCAACTATATATTAAATGCAATGGCTCATGGAACACTTGAAACCGTTCCCTTTCTTAAGATGCATGATATTTTTCGAAAGAATGTTTCAGTTTTCTTCCAACTTAATGGAAAAATGATGTTACAAAAAAAAATAACAATAAAACATATTTTTTTCTCATAAAATCACCCTTTTTAAGAATATAATGTGCATACACGTGCTTTTAGGGATATGAAATATATCAAAACACCGTTTTTTTATAGGCACGGATCTTATAATAAAAGTTATGCCCGAAAATTAAAGTAACGCCGTCTGAAAAGGTTATCAATCGGTAACGCATATAAAAATGGTCAAGAAACAACAAATGATTCATGCTGGAAGGGATGGTTATATAACGATAAATCTTTCTCATTCCGAAAGAATCAATAACAACCTGTATTACTCAATTTGTAGATCTACTAGTCAGTGTCTATGTTGATGACTGTGGCTGCCAAGAGCAATGTTACACATACAGACTGCCGGGCAAAAAAAGATACAATTCAAATTGAATCATTATTTAAAAAAAAATATTGCTCTGAAATGAAAAGTCGGGAATCCTAATTTTGGTAGAGCGCGTCAGGCGTTGGAAAATTTAATGTCTGGAAATTTGTTGTCATTTGAATTTATGAAAACTTCTTCTTTGAAAACATGTACAGCGTCTTCGGCTATTCCGTCAACTATTTCGATGCAATATTAAGCGTATTGAAACATGACATATAAAACCATTTATTTTAAACATAAGTTTTAGAATAGAAAGTATTTATCAAATACATTTTACACATATGAACCCGAAACACAAAACACCACAGCGATCAAGTATGTCGGTTCTGTGTGATGATACAACTCTAAATCATTCATTGTTTTGACGTGGGGTGTCGGATTTAGAACTGATGTATTTGATTCTTTTACATCAATCGATAAATGTTTCTTAGCTAGTTGTCAGTAACTTCGAGTGTTCTCAAGAGAGTTCCTCCTTGTCTTGTTGTTTTCGTACAGTATTTTGTCTTAGGTTCTCTCTTGTTGAATTGAACTTTTGTCGATTGAGTTTTACAGTGTGTTTTATATGTATGCTTTGTGCAAACTTATCAATAGGGGGAAGGTTGGATCCAAAAAACTAGTTTAACCCCGCCATTTTTTGCCATAGCCTTTGTTTGTCCTTGTCATTCTGTGTTAACTGTTTTATGTCAAGAATTGGGTCTTTCGTTGATGATTTAGGGATTGGTTTTGATACTTTTGTATTGTATTATAAGTCTTGGGCCAATGCAAGACGGTAAGCAGTGACCTATGGTCATGTTGAAGACTGCTTGCTGTTTTCCGTTGTGATTTTTTGAATTGCTGTTTGTTAATGTTTGTTGTGTCGCGTACACTTATTCCACATCTCAATATCGTCTATGTCCATTTTAAAACTCTCTCTCTGATCCTAATAAATCGAAGGAAAATTCCTTGGCAAAATTTATTTTCAAAGTCGACCAGATTGTCTGACATTCAACTCCCTTACTCACTTTAAAACAGTCCGCGTACAATTTTGTAAGCACTATGCATCAATATCAATTTATTTCCTTCATTCAAGAATTAAGGATTACATTTTTTTTCAGGTAATATGCCAATAAGAATGAAAAGCAGACTATGGCTCAACCGACCAAAACAAAAATGTGGCACTAAAAGACAACAAAAGAGATATATTTCTCAATCAATACAAGTATTAATTTAATAATTCAAAATCGTCAAAAAGCAGTTTTAGTTTTTTTTTAAGTTTTTTTTTATTTACTAATAGTTTGTAGAAATTAAGGTATGTAGTATAATTTTAAATGCTTTAAAAATACTTTCAAATTAATTTTATGCTGGAATTCAGTAAACTATTTTAAGAAACTCCTGTCCATGATTGTTGGTAGTTAAGTTTATAGCCAAATGTTAACATCAAGTAAGGCTTATTTAAGACAATCAAATAAATTAAACTTTTACGCGTGCTATCTTAATTTCACAGCCTCTTTTCGTTTACCTGATAATTAAATTTATTTTCCAAACAGTAACACATATTTATGTAAAGATGTTTGCATAATTATGCAATTAAAGATTAGGTTATACATTTTTTTTTGTCGCCTCATGTATATGCAACAATTGATTAAAAAATATTTTATGGAAATAAAAAACAAATATGTAACAAATTTCGCTTTATTTACATTATTGTGTTGTAATTTAACACGCATTGACCCTTTTTAGCTTTTCTCACGTATTTTGTAACCTTTTCGCCCTGCGTTATCGGTGTATCGACATTTACAAGCGATATATAAGATAAATGAACTCATTTATCATGTTATCACATTCCATGTGATAATGATTGTTCTAAAAATTTTGACCTGTTTGAGCAGAAATGTGTGTAAATATTTTTTTTTGTAAATAAATTCATATTTCAAATGAAGTATTGATTGATTGTAAAGAGGTTGTGGAACAAATCGTTCAATAATGAATTATGATGCCAACAAAATTAAACACCTAAAGATATGAGGTGTTCCGTGCAATAGCATTTGTTTTTATATAAGAATGGCTACTGGGCTTATTATAGACCTTTTTGATGACATATTGCTATTTTTGAAAATTTTGCCTTTTCAAAGTGTGTTATTTACCATTTCCATGTACGTGAATCACCTTTTCATCCGCTCACGAGTCCATACGGTGTAGCTGCAGCTGTTTGTTAGACGATGTTTTTTTTTCTGTAAATTTGATTTGTTCCCCTTTCCCCATATGTTTTTCCCTATGTCATGCATGTTATGCTATTATGCTTTCCTCTGGTAATAGTTAGCCGAGTACCAAAAAACGTCCTATTGAAGATAATGCTATGTGAAATAAAAACGTTATTCATTTGGCAGCTTTTCTACCTAAAATGATATTTTATTTACAACCACACGTGGAAAGCGCTGTTTTATCTTCTGTATTGCATCTTCCCTTCACGCGCGTACCTGTTTGGTATTATGGAACCTCTATGTCTCTCTAGATGAACTTAAGGTATCTTTTTAATTGATGTTGATAGTTGAACAATGGAAATGTAGTTTATTAGTTTTGGCAGTTTTGTTGCGATTCCTTTAGAAAATATAGATCAGTCAGATAAGATTATGG
>CAXARO010000975.1:0-37681 GCA_963971305.1 Arcuatula senhousia
TCCACGCCAACAAAGTTACTAGTATCTTATGGGTATTTAAATGGAGATGTTTTTATGTTCACAATTGAATGTTAGAATTAGTTATAATATTACCAGTCATTGACAAGAATGAAATACTGTAAATCTGTTATAGCTATCTTAATCAAAGTACTGGTAGCCGAGGTAATCTACAAATTTTAAATTGTTCATGTGTAGCAAAAAATAAAAATAAAAAGCTATTTTTTGTATAAGGAATTTTCACAAGGATTTCAATGAAAAAAAAGATTTTGAAAATCGAACCAAAATTTTAAAAAGTTGATTTATTTGGCGTGGCCTGTCTTTGGTCCGATGTAGCAATGTAACGGTGCAATATATATGAAAACTATTGAGCAGACATATTAAGTTGACAGAATATAATGAGGAATTCAATATAAAAGAATTTTCAAAATTGAATGATAATAAAAGTTCTACATCTGTTTTGTCAATACACCAAGTTGAGCCCCTTTTAGCCACAAACCCAAAAACCTCCAGTGGATATTAACGATTTGCTGGCCCACTACAAATTAATTTCTTGTGTAAAACTATTCTAAAACATTGCGGTTTTTTTTGGTTCTATAATTTTCAGAAAAAGATCGTATGCGTTTTGCATCTTGAAAATAAAAATATATTAAATGGTTCTAAAGATAGAAAATTTGGTTGATTCAAAACTTTCAATGAAAAATTACTTGGTCCAGAAACAATTTTACAGAAAATAAATTTATATTTAAGCCTTATTTTCAAAATCAATTATGGTAAATATGAATAAATTCTTATTCAAAGAACAGTTTACAGAACCATTTTATCTGATCAAATAAAAATGTTATGAGGATTTGAACTTTGGGTAAATTATCCTGTCCATCGATGAATGTTTATTGCACTGTGTATTGCCACCCAGTTTGACACTTAATGAGATGCAAATTAGTGAATATGACATCACTAATGAGATCGACGAACACTCCCATAAACAAAATATCAATCCACATTTGTATTCTTTATTAATCACTTAATTCTTTCGCATCAGATAAGCGTCTCAGTACATGCTTGTACAAAATTTGAAAACTAAATAAATAAGTTTTATAACATAATTGAGAGTAAAGCGACGAAAAGAACAGATCTGGAAAAGAGCTATAGATGCAAGCGTGTATTGATATTTTAGATAAATAAATGGATGGTGAAGCCACATTTAAAAGGTAAAAACTAAATATGAAATATAAATAAATAAAACCTTTAAAACAACTAAAACAACTAAAACAAGAATGCCCAAATTTTCGGACATAAAGAAGTTGACACATCGACTGACAAGGACAGAATGATATTTTGATTGATAGGTTTTTGGTGAACTGCCGGAAAAACCATTTGACAGCTCACCGAAAGGCTATCGTAGCTTTAGCCGTGGCTAATCGCTAGCGATTACCCCGGCTAAAAACGAAGATACACAATTTCTCTTTTTCATTCAATGCATTTTATATCGATATGATGACAAATAAACAATAATAAGGATAAAAATCAACAAGCATTCTGAGAGTATTGCAAAACAATACATAGTCCCCTACCGGCCTCATATTTCAGTCACTGGTAACAATTTGTCAAAAAAATGAATACCTAAACTTGATCAGTTTATTATCTACAAGGAACAATAAGAAAGTGTAGAAAATTAAATTGCAATGGATTTTCAAGCTTCAAAGGGCCATAACTACCATTAAAATATGTGGACCGGCACGAAACTCAAACTTAATCTGTAACTCATTATGGTAAAATCACATAAAAAAATCAGTCCATTATCTATAAGCATTTAGAAAAAGTTCGGGAAACTGATATTTTAGTGAATTTGCAAAGTTCAAAGGACCATAACTCCCATAAAAATTTGTGGACCGGCATGAAACTCAAACTTGATCTGTAACTCATCATGGTAAACTCACATACCAAAAACCAGCTCATTATCTATAAGCGTTTAGACAAAAAGTGCGGAAAACTGAAATTTTTGTGAATTTTCAAAATTCAAAGGGCCATAACTCCCATAGAAATATGTGGACCGGCATGAAACTCCAACTTGATCTGTAACTCATCATGGTAAACTCACATACCAAAAATCGGTTCATTATCTATAAGCATTTAGAAAAAAAGTGCGGAAAACTGAAATTTTAGTGCATTTTCAAAGTTCAAAGGGCCATAACTCCCATAAAAATTTGAGGACCGGCATGAAACTCAAACTTGATCTGTAACTCATCAAGGTAAACTCACATATCAAAAATCAGTTCATTTTCTATAAGCGTTTAGAAAAAAAGTGCGGAAAACTGAGGCGTGACAGACGGACAGAGCGCAAACCTATAGCCCCTTTCGGCTTTCGCCGGTAGGGGACTAATAAAAATATAAACCTCACCTTTCTACGCGTATTTCACAAATTAAAGCACCTTAAAAGGTGGTCTTTCTTTGACTATCTCAGGAATGTATTTCAATTGTATGCATTTTAATTTGACCTTTGGCCAATCTCAAAACAGCGAGAAGCACCAACACGTATTGGCCTCCTTGTAGCATGAAGGCTGCTAGTTGTTTTTCATTGTTGTCTTTTTTTAACTGCCCCTTGTTTACGTGGACTTTGTCGCGTACGCCTATTCCACATCACATAGATGTTCACTGCGTGGTAAAACAAATATGATGTTAACAACTTCAATAAAGATCTATTTGGTCATTTCTTGCGGGTGTAACCCATAAATAAATCACTTAGTGTAATTCACGTGCAAAAAGGTGCGCACCGTTCAGGGGTCCAAATCTACTCGAATGTACTACTAGTATGTAAATGGGCAAAAAATTGTACGATGCATATAGTATATGTTAACTTTTTAAAAATGTTAGAACCTTTTTAAATCTGAGGACAACCATTCGTTGTTTTAGCATTAAGATAAAATAAGAAAAGGTGCTCTGATAAACAGATTTAGGATTTTTTTGTCTAGAGACCATTTTAGACAAGTTTTTCTAGTAAATCACTTTTCTTAAACAGGCCCCAAAAATATTCATAAGAAATGTCATCAGATAAAATCACGACATAAAAAACAACATAACGATGTTTTCATATCTAGTTTAGTTTCGGTTTGACCATCCGATGTTTTGATTCAAATGCTGCTGATGAGAGGTTACTCCTTGAAATATCGATATAAAGGATATCCAAATAAACCGTTTATACCCGCGTTGTGGTATTTGTAATTTTGAAACCATTGGCCGATAACTGCTGCTGGTGGAACAGAGGTTCCCGAGGGTAATCACAAGCCTAGTCGTCAGACTTTTCTGACACGATTTACTGTAAAATTTCTAACATATTTGTCGCGGAAATTTCCGATTTTTAGATTCAGAATTGTATAAAAACCAGGTTTCTTTCCTTAAAATGCACATTGTCGATATCCTCGGTGCTGAATTTGGCTTCCTTGTTCAAACGTTTTGGTATTGAGTACTTTTCGTTTTCAACAGTTTTGGAATTTGACCTCCCAATGTTTTGATTTAAATGCTTCTGTTGAGAGGTTACTCCTTGAAATATCCTCGATATATAGCATATTTAAATTAACCGTTAATACCCGCGTTGTGCTACGCCTGACACGCATTTCGTCTATTAAATACTCAACTTAGGCGCTTTACCAAAAATTGTTGATATACTAAGAACCATATGAAAATCAAGCACATAGAAAAAGAAAACTAAAATATGCCTAACTGGAATACAATTTATAGATAAAAAATAAAATAAAATTTTCCGAACTTGGAGGATCATAGTCAATATCCAAGAGAGAAACAAAACAAGGAAGACGAATCGTACAAAAATTAAAACTGAAATGATTTTGACTTAGAAAGGCATTTCAAATGAAATAACCAAGTTTTATGGCGGGTCAAACCCCCCAAAAGTGTCTGTATCGGTTTATGACAATTTTCCTTTCGATGAAGACGAACTTTGTTGTTTGTGGCCCGTTGCGTAACAACAACACCACCGGCTATCTATTTCATGTATTTTTTATGTTTAGAAAAAACACGCACACAAGCAGAACTAAAAAAAGGAGGGGTAGCAATAAAAAGGGATTTACATAAGAATAAGGCATGTATGTTAATCTTACTTTCCGTTATATTGATGGTGACCTTGCACTGAACAACTCCCGATTTGGTGAAATTCTCTCTAATATATATATTCTTAGAAACTTGAGATAAAGGACACTACGGATTCTAAGAACTCTGCTCCATATGAAGATCTGCATCTTGAAATAAATTCTCAAGGAAAACTTTCAACAAAGCTCTATGACAAACGTGATGACTTCAACTATCAATCGTCAACTTTCCCTTCTTGTGTAACAACATTCCGTACGCTTCAGCGTATGGATTTTAAAAGTATCACAATTGATTAGTTATTCCAGATCTTTCAGGAGTTGCATCAATTTCATAAAAAGAGCGTTACGTCTGACAAGAAATGCTTACAAAGGGTGATTTTGCTCCTCAGTTGCTTTTTACACTCAAGAAATATGCTTTATAAAAATATGGAATTTCGATCTCTCAGATTAGTGCAGATGTTGGTTCACTCTCGTTACGACTAGAGTTCACGTTGATTATTGATATTCAGTAGTTTTTGTGTTCCGCGTTTATTAAGTTGTCTTGTTTGTTTTGTTGGTGTTGCATTGTCTCTGCCCTTTATGACTTTCAACGTGAAAATTGTCATTATCCTGCCTTTTTGTCTTTAGAACAAATCAAAGCCTGGATTTTTTTCGCTTGGTGACACGCGCATTTTTTTTACTTTCAAATCAATCCTATTTTTTTCAGCCAAAAACTGCATCATGCCTTTTTTTATTCAAAGCTCTGATTTCATTTTATTTTCTTATTTTTGGCATTCTGCCTTTTTATTTCAAATTTCAGTTGGTGCTTTTTTGTGTTTTGTGTTTCTTTGTGCTGCTTTTGTTCGTGTTTACCGGTTTCGTCGTTGCTTTTTCGGAATTTTGACACTTGAATGCCCCATTGGTACCTCTTTCCTTCTTTCACCACAGCCGCCCACTAAAAATCAAATGACCGCTCCTTTATAGACTCCTTATAAGTATGTTTTGAATAGTTCATTATCAGTATACCGAAATAAAAAATAAGGAAGGTTCCTGCCATTTTGATAATGACTATACATTTATTTCTCTATTCCGAATTTTATTTCTTTGATGGGGCTTTAAATTTATATTTTGAGTTATACGGAGAGTTATACCGATCAGTATAAAACAAAATATTTAGCGTTTAGATCTTTAGTTAGCTGTGCCATGAACATAATCTTACCGTAATCTAGGAGCTTGTTGCACATTTTTCTGGCGTTTACATCAATAGTTTTTGCACATGAACAAATAAAATCTCCAGGACGTTTATTAGGCAAACAACCAAAACACTTCTTTTGACTGAAAAAGAGAGTTTAGCATGTTAAGGTCACTGTCTTAACATTTGTATTGAAATCAAAAATGTTACAAATTTAAAGGGATATTGTCTACGAACATTTATGTTTTTACTACCAAAAAAAGACCAACAGACAACTTGTTTGTCTAATTTTAAACATATGAACAACAAAAATGCTATATATGGTTCCATATGAATCTAAACAATAAGCACTAAATAATATTTGTACAGCTTAACAAAAAATCATATTCATGAGCTTAACCCTGCCTTCAGCATGTGCACTGTTTTTAATTTTGTTTATTTTGGCTTATTCAAAATCGTGACCAATACACTGTATCTTCAGTATGTGCACTGTTTTTAATTTATTAACATACTGATATTCAAAGTTTGTTATTACATTTAGGTCTAAATGACATAAAAAACTTGCAGACGCAAAAACATATTTTTTTTAAACTAAATGTCTTAAATTTACTATACCAAACGTCACGGTACCAATATTGCATATGGTACCTAAATTGCATGTATAATAAATATTTGTGAATGCCTAGAATATAATCAAACAATGTTACTGTAATTTCAACCCTGAAAATCATCTGACAAACAGATTTTGATTTCTGAGTGCCCTCAGCGATAGCTATAAATAGACCATGCTATAATAAATATTTGAATATATAAAAATGCTATTTAACAGCCATATCTGAATAAAAAAAAATATAAAGGCACATTGATCCAATATTGCTTTACATTGACAATTGCAGCACCACAAACAACACTTCTAGTCGATGTTGACACAGTCTTTAAATATAAAATGACAAATTGCAAAAAAAAAAGAGAATAAAATATTGCTAGATATTTTTATTATATGGATAATAAAGTCTACAAAAGTAACAACGCAATTGGGCGATAAGGTGTTAACACTGGAATAATCTTTCAACAGGGGAATTTCAAGAACTTGAAAGGACGTTCAAAATTCGAACACATAAAATTAAACTGACGACCATGATGGTAAAATTAACACGAGATGATGCTCATGAATTAAAAAATTCAAAAAAAGTTGCTGTTAAATAAATTAATAACTTTACTTATTCTAAAATCAGATATATATAAGTCAAAATCGTAAGCGAAAGCAAAAGTAAATGTTAAGGGTGACGGAAATTCGAATGTTCTATATGGCCACATCGAGAAATCATCTTATCTTCAGTGAAGCTAGGGTAAAAATGTTGGAAGTCAAGATCAAATTTTTTTTTATCAGTATGACAATATCAAATTCTCCAACCGCTATGACGATTTTATTTTGTCATGGTGTTTTTTCTGGAAATACTGTAATAACGATGCATGCCTTTGTCTGATGGTGCATCTTGTTCGTAAGATTTTTAATTTATCCAGCCAATAAATCTGGCTTCCACATAAATAGTTCAAGTGATTGTGTGGAAGCCAACAGATGCCACTGGAATAGATAAACAATAAACTAAACTACTTTTGACAAAAGTAATCATCTCTTAAAATTGTAAGTTACATGTATCATGATGTAATCGATTACATTTTTTCAAGCCATGTAATCATGATGTTATCGATAACATTTTAAAAGTTATCAACCAAAATCCTGCTCTAAGGCTACTCATGTAGCCAATCCTCTTAGGACATTATCTAGATTCCAAATCCGCTGGCACTATCACCATCTACAATGCCATCAATAACCCTAGCTTCATTTTTCCCAGTGACTACATAGAGGCTATCCTTTAAATACAAGCCATACGTATGCATGAACATCCAACAGCAAAACATTATCTCCGTCCTATTGCTTCCACAGTTAAAAAGGTAATACAGATTTGGTAGCACCAAGGATCAATTTGAGTTGAAAATAATGGTGCTTTCAGTTTGAACATTTTAACAAAATCCTTAAGTATACGTACCACTTTTCACATTCCTTTTTACATTCACATTGGTTTGTCTTTTTGGGACATGTGCACCATATCTTGGCTGTGAGCGAAGAACTTTTTCGCTAAAAGAAAATCAAGACTATGATTTTAGTCATTATTGGGCTGTTGTCGGATGACTTATTCGAGTTACAATAAATGAGCTTATACTCAAGTAAACATCACTGAGACAAATAGTAACTATTAACTTTTTAATAATTGTTTTCACCTATTTTCTCAAAGCGTTACAATTAATATTGATAAATTAAATTTTATTTAAATGTTCATATATTGACATTTAGTTTAGAAAAAAAAGAGAACTATATTTTATGTTTGAAAAATATTACTATTATCTAATTCTTTTCTTTGTTTTTATTAAATCAGTTAAATAACTTAGCGTATTTATTTCTTTCGTTGATACCCTCGTCAAATATACGATATTCCCTTACGAGTTCTTACGAGCTAAGAATTCGTATAAGATGGCAAACAATAGCAATTAAAATTAAGTAACTTTAAACAACTCTTGTGTACAGGTGTATATTCGGGGAAGCTCTGGAAATTTTTAAATTTTGACATGTCAAAACTCTTTGTGAAACTTTTGCGAGTTAGAAAAACCAATTTCGCAGAAAACTCCTTATATGAGTGTTTTGCATGTAAGCATGTAACTCGAAAAGCCATCGTATAGTCCTCGTCACATTATCGTAAACACCTCGAAATTAAAAGGGTTTTCTTTGCTTGGCGGCAGTGTGTAAAATTTATGCACATCTGAAAATATCGTTAGTGCTTGTAAAAGGATCGTGGAAAATCTCTTAAGACCTAAAAAAAACTATAAATTTTTAAAATCGTTAGACATCGTAAGAGAATATCTATCGTATATGTGAAAGGGGTATTAGGGACCGACCATTTAATATGAACCGATAGGTCTTATTATTTTTTGCTAAAACATAATTTGATTTCTGATGAAAAATATATTCTGGCATCAGAGATTAAGAAAAAAAAACTATTTTGAAGATGATTTTCTGCTATAAAAATAATGCTTAGAATGAAACAAAATATTCCGTCGTGACGTGAAGCCTGTAATTATTTTTTTTCAAGAAAATATATTCTTTTCTGAACAGAACAAAAAACCACGACACCTTCTTCAAGTTGAATGGTCGGTCTTTTAAACAGGTTATTAAGTTGATTATTTGTACTTTATACATAGCCAAACCACTTTATAATCATCATCTACATCTATTTTGCCAGATATCAGATCTATTTGATGCTTTATTTGAATATTAATGTTTTACATATTTTTTATTTTAGGTTTGATTGGTAGTGTGTTAAATAGTACCGAAATATTGTGCAAATAGAGGTAATACAAAACAAGAGACTCCCAGGGCTGAATTTCTAACATGACTTCAATGCTTTTTCGACATTAAAAGGGCTATAAGTTTTATAAGGGGTCATCTGACAACATGGATTAACATAATGCGGTAGAATTAAATTAGTTTAACATTTTAACAAGCTGTCACAAGGCATACAATGTTATTTAGACTTTTAAGGGACCATAACTTTTATAGAGGGTCAATAAAAAAGGCAGTGGCTGCGCGTCCACGCCGCATGGACGAATAGACTACAGGCTGCGCGTCCACGCTTTCGAAAAAAAACACCTAAAAACGGAGTTTTCCGGTAAGCTGTCAATAATTTCGTGGTTGTAATAAACTTTTTGAAATTCCAGAGGCAATTATCTTTTTATATATAAGTATGTTAGTGAGTGTTGGCGAAAACTGCTCAGTTTTTGTAAATGGTATATAGACGAGACTGTCATGAAATCGCTGTGCAAAGAGTTTGCTACTTTTGAAAATTAGGAAAAAATTATAAAGGATTATGAAAACATAAACTTTATAGAAACTGTAAGACTATTGAAATTGCTTTCAAAAATCCAAATAGGATTGTCGTTAAATACGTTCGGATTCAGTATACACAGTCAGCATGATACATGTATATATGATGGGAAGAATTTTCGCACTAATTCAAATGTGACAGACCAAATACCAGGCAAACAGAAAAAAATGCTGCAGTCAGACGTTTTCTGTAGAACTGGCAAAGTCACCACAATAAAAGATATACACAATATTGACAATCCAGAATCAAAAGCTCTACCAGATGACGAACTTAATTTTAATGCTATAGTAAATGAGATGAAAGTATTCCTGGTAATTTTGATATACCATTGAGTTTTGCCACAGTGACTATTCCTTTTTTATTGCGTTGGCTTACTATGAATTATGCGGAAATATTTTCACATGAATGGAAACATCTCAAATACACATCTTAAGAAAATAACTTAATTATATGATTAACATTCATATTGGATGTGTAAAATATACACAAAGTAGATCGAGATAAATCTTTTTTTCTCAGAAGTACTCATTGACAAGCTAGGGACGGACCAGTTAACTTGAAGGGGGGAGGGGGCTTTTTTTCCTGAAAAAAAATACTGTAAATAAAGGTAATAACAAAACTACCGAACTTGAATGATCAATCTCATAGTCCAGAAAAAATGACAAAAACGAATCAGTCATACCGGAGAACTGGTGGATCGCAATGGTCCTGACTTGGTACAGGCACTTCAAACGAAATGGTGGGTTAAACCAGGTTTTATGGCGCCAAACCTCCCTCTTCCATTGCGATCTTAGGATCCGGTAATGACCATAGATCACAACATAGTTGTGAGACACAATAAGGATATTGAGGTAAATTATCTTTGATGAAAAAAATATCATGACAGCAGAGGATTAAAAAATAAAATGTGACATAATGAAAATATGAATGAAAAAAAAAAATAAAGCGCAGGAAAAAAGTTCTGACCAAAAAAAAAACCAGGGCCCCCCTTCAAGTTAAATGGTCCGTCCCTTATTAAAAGATTTTTAAATAAACCTAAGTTTAAGTTTATCTAATATACATAAACATATATTTGTAATATAAAAATTTCAGTTTGTTTATTAATTCACTTTCATTGAATTAACTACAATATATTTGAATAACTCGCATATGATTATAGTTGTATCCGGAAAAGCTACTGGTTGTACCGAAACGATGTTCCTAAAGATAATTACAACCACGAAATTAACGAAACAATAACGGAAAAATTCCGTTTTAAGGTGGTTTTCTGAAGCGTGGACGCGCAGCCTGTAGTCTATTCGTCCATGCGGCGTGGACTCGCAGCCACTGCCTAAAAAAACTCCCGTGATATTGAATCCTTCTAGTGCTTATCATCTAAATAAACATTATTTTAATTCAAAGTTTTTCTCTAGCTTTGACGGTTTTGCAATACAATGAGGAAAAGGACGTTAAAATATACAATTTTGACACTCTAAGGTGATTAACTCCTAAAGTAAGGGTCCTACAATTTTGACCCTATCACAGATTTTGTTGATCTGTTTAATAACATGCAATTCAAATTGATCAAATTATTTTCATAGACTTTTGATGAGCGCTCTGTTAGCAACATCGTTTTCAAAAGAGATAGATAAATGTACAAGGATGGACCAAAAATCATCAGACAGAAACCGAATGCCGAGGAGGAAAGATGAACCATTGCGACGAATACATCAAACGAAAATGTAAGAACCGAAATGGTTGGAAGGACCCGGAATGGAAAACGGAAGAGGAGGAACCGGATACGGAATAAAAAAAGACTGGCGACCTGTCTGAAGACAAAGAGACTTACCCCGAAGAACAGTTCGATCCGTTTGACGACTGATGATCTGGATGAACAATAACATTATGTTGCAAATGGAAATGGCACGAAACCTCTTACACAAAAAGGTGAAATTAAAATGACAACACAAAAATCCAGACAAAAATTTTAATACGCTTGACACCCGTTTTTTGTCTATTTCAGACTCTAAAGAGGCGCTCTTTCAGAAATATAAAAAAGGCAAAATCTATGCGATTATGAAGAGCATAGACCAATGAAACCGAATATACTGAAATTGGGATCCAAATTATAACTTAGATGATTAGCCTATGCATACTATATATGTCTTTCTTGCACATATTCCATATTCTTTCGTTTTTAATATTATTGCAGAGTTTGGCTTTAGTGCCGTGTGGAGGTCGTAGAAAGCTTCCCCGTGCTTCAGTTGTATGCTCTTATATATTTTCGAGTACTGGAATATGTGTTGGAAAGACACAGTTTACATATTTCCAAAATTTGACAACGTTTGACTATTTCTTTAAAATTTGATAAAATCTCATTGGTCATTGTTGTAATATTCTTTGGCTTCTGTTTTGTTTAATCGAATCTAATATTATACCGGTTTTCCAAGTTTTTCTACTCCTAGCGTGTCTGATGAAGGTTAATCCAGAAAAGCGCTTCACACGCAGTGAAATTTTGCTTTGTACATTTATCAAAATCAAACCAAAATGTGGATCGTGTCTTTCTGGCACATATTCCATATTCTTTCGTTTTTAATATTATTGCAGAGTTTGGCTTTAGTGCCGTGTGGAGGTCGTAGAAAGCTTCCCCGTGCTTCAGTTGTATGCTCTTATATATTTTCGAGTACTGGAATATGTGTTGGAAAGACACAGTTTACATATTTCCAAAATTTGACAACGTTTGACTATTTCTTTAAAATTTGATAAAATCTCATTGGTCATTGTTGTAATATTTTTTGGCTTCTGTTTTGTTTAATCGAATCTAATATTATACCGGTTTTCCAAGTTTTTCTACTCCTAGCGTGTCTGATGAAGGTTAATCCAGAAAAGCGCTTCACACGCAGTGAAATTTTGCTTTGTACATTTATCAAAATCAAACCAAAATGTGGATCGTGTCTTTCTGGCACATATTCCATATTCTTTCGTTTTTAATATTATTGCAGAGTTTGGCTTTAGTGCCGTGTGGAGGTCGTAGAAAGCTTCCCCGTGCTTCAGTTGTATGCTCTTATATATTTTCGAGTACTGGAATATGTGTTGGAAAGACACAGTTTACATATTTCCAAAATTTGACAACGTTTGACTATTTCTTTAAAATTTGATAAAATCTCATTGGTCATTGTTGTAATATTTTTTGGCTTCTGTTTTGTTTAATCGAATCTAATATTATACCGGTTTTCCAAGTTTTTCTACTCCTAGCGTGTCTGATGAAGGTTAATCCAGAAAAGCGCTTCACACGCAGTGAAATTTTGCTTTGTACATTTATCAAAATCAAACCAAAATGTGGATCGTGTCTTTCTGGCACATATTCCATATTCTTTCGTTTTTAATATTATTGCAGAGTTTGGCTTTAGTGCCGTGTGGAGGTCGTAGAAAGCTTCCCCGTGCTTCAGTTGTATGCTCTTATATATTTTCGAGTACTGGAATATGTGTTGGAAAGACACAGTTTACATATTTCCAAAATTTGACAACGTTTGACTATTTCTTTAAAATTTGATAAAATCTCATTGGTCATTGTTGTAATATTTTTTGGCTTCTGTTTTGTTTAATCGAATCTAATATTATACCGGTTTTCCAAGTTTTTCTACTCCTAGCGTGTCTGATGAAGGTTAATCCAGAAAAGCGCTTCACACGCAGTGAAATTTTGCTTTGTACATTTATCAAAATCAAACCAAAATGTGGATCGTGTCTTTCTGGCACATATTCCATATTCTTTCGTTTTTAATATTATTGCAGAGTTTGGCTTTAGTGCCGTGTGGAGGTCGTAGAAAGCTTCCCCGTGCTTCAGTTGTATGCTCTTATATATTTTCGAGTACTGGAATATGTGTTGGAAAGACACAGTTTACATATTTCCAAAATTTGACAACGTTTGACTATTTCTTTAAAATTTGATAAAATCTCATTGGTCATTGTTGTAATATTTTTTGGCTTCTGTTTTGTTTAATCGAATCTAATATTATACCGGTTTTCCAAGTTTTTCTACTCCTAGCGTGTCTGATGAAGGTTAATCCAGAAAAGCGCTTCACACGCAGTGAAATTTTGCTTTGTACATTTATCAAAATCAAACCAAAATGTGGATCGTGTCTTTCTGGCACATATTCCATATTCTTTCGTTTTTAATATTATTGCAGAGTTTGGCTTTAGTGCCGTGTGGAGGTCGTAGAAAGCTTCCCCGTGCTTCAGTTGTATGCTCTTATATATTTTCGAGTACTGGAATATGTGTTGGAAAGACACAGTTTACATATTTCCAAAATTTGACAACGTTTGACTATTTCTTTAAAATTTGATAAAATCTCATTGATCATTGTTGTAATATTTTTTGGCTTCTGTTTTGTTTAATCGAATCTAATATTATACCGGTTTTCCAAGTTTTTCTACTCCTAGCGTGTCTGATGAAGGTTAATCCAGAAAAGCGCTTCACACGCAGTGAAATTTTGCTTTGTACATTTATCAAAATCAAACCAAAATGTGGATCGTGTCTTTCTGGCACATATTCCATATTCTTTCGTTTTTAATATTATTGCAGAGTTTGGCTTTAGTGCCGTGTGGAGGTCGTAGAAAGCTTCCCCGTGCTTCAGTTGTATGCTCTTATATATTTTCGAGTACTGGAATATGTGTTGGAAAGACACAGTTTACATATTTCCAAAATTTGACAACGTTTGACTATTTCTTTAAAATTTGATAAAATCTCATTGGTCATTGTTGTAATATTTTTTGGCTTCTGTTTTGTTTAATCGAATCTAATATTATACCGGTTTTCCAAGTTTTTCTACTCCTAGCGTGTCTGATGAAGGTTAATCCAGAAAAGCGCTTCACACGCAGTGAAATTTTGCTTTGTACATTTATCAAAATCAAACCAAAATGTGGATCGTGTCTTTCTGGCACATATTCCATATTCTTTCGTTTTTAATATTATTGCAGAGTTTGGCTTTAGTGCCGTGTGGAGGTCGTAGAAAGCTTCCCCGTGCTTCAGTTGTATGCTCTTATATATTTTCGAGTACTGGAATATGTGTTGGAAAGACACAGCTTACATATTTCCAAAATTTGACAACGTTTGACTATTTCTTTAAAATTTGATAAAATCTCATTGGTCATTGTTGTAATATTTTTTGGCTTCTGTTTTGTTTAATCGAATCTAATATCATACCGGTTTTCCAAGTTTTTCTACTCCTAGCGTGTCTGATGAAGGTTAATCCAGAAAAGCGCTTCACACGCAGTGAAATTTTGCTTTGTACATTTATCAAAATCAAACCAAAATGTGGATCGTGTCTTTCTGGCACATATTCCATATTCTTTCGTTTTTAATATTATTGCAGAGTTTGGCTTTAGTGCCGTGTGGAGGTCGTAGAAAGCTTCCCCGTGCTTCAGTTGTATGCTCTTATATATTTTCGAGTACTGGAATATGTGTTGGAAAGACACAGTTTACATATTTCCAAAATTTGACAACGTTTGACTATTTCTTTAAAATTTGATAAAATCTCATTGGTCATTGTTGTAATATTTTTTGGCTTCTGTTTTGTTTAATCGAATCTAATATCATACCGGTTTTCCAAGTTTTTCTACTCCTAGCGTGTCTGATGAAGGTTAATCCAGAAAAGCGCTTCACACGCAGTGAAATTTTGCTTTGTACATTTATCAAAATCAAACCAAAATGTGGATCGTGTCTTTCTGGCACATATTCCATATTCTTTCGTTTTTAATATTACTGCAGAGTTTGGCTTTAGTGCCGTGTGGAGGTCGTAGAAAGCTTCCCCGTGCTTCAGTTGTATGCTCTTATATATTTTCGAGTACTGGAATATGTGTTGGAAAGACACAGTTTACATATTTCCAAAATTTGACAACGTTTGACTATTTCTTTAAAATTTGATAAAATCTCATTGGTCATTGTTGTAATATTTTTTGGCTTCTGTTTTGTTTAATCGAATCTAATATTATACCGGTTTTCCAAGTTTTTCTACTCCTAGCGTGTCTGATGAAGGTTAATCCAGAAAAGCGCTTCACACGCAGTGAAATTTTGCTTTGTACATTTATCAAAATCAAACCAAAATGTGGATCGTGTCTTTCTGGCACATATTCCATATTCTTTCGTTTTTAATATTATTGCAGAGTTTGGCTTTAGTGCCGTGTGGAGGTCGTAGAAAGCTTCCCCGTGCTTCAGTTGTATGCTCTTATATATTTTCGAGTACTGGAATATGTGTTGGAAAGACACAGTTTACATATTTCCAAAATTTGACAACGTTTGACTATTTCTTTAAAATTTGATAAAATCTCATTGGTCATTGTTGTAATATTTTTTGGCTTCTGTTTTGTTTAATCGAATCTAATATTATACCGGTTTTCCAAGTTTTTCTACTCCTAGCGTGTCTGATGAAGGTTAATCCAGAAAAGCGCTTCACACGCAGTGAAATTTTGCTTTGTACATTTATCAAAATCAAACCAAAATGTGGATCGTGTCTTTCTGGCACACATTCCATATTCTTTCGTTTTTAATATTATTGCAGAGTTTGGCTTTAGTGCCGTGTGGAGGTCGTAGAAAGCTTCCCCGTGCTTCAGTTGTATGCTCTTATATATTTTCGAGTACTGGAATATGTGTTGGAAAGACACAGTTTACATATTTCCAAAATTTGACAACGTTTGACTATTTCTTTAAAATTTGATAAAATCTCATTGGTCATTGTTGTAATATTTTTTGGCTTCTGTTTTGTTTAATCGAATCTAATATTATACCGGTTTTCCAAGTTTTTCTACTCCTAGCGTGTCTGATGAAGGTTAATCCAGAAAAGCGCTTCACACGCAGTGAAATTTTGCTTTGTACATTTATCAAAATCAAACCAAAATGTGGATCGTGTCTTTCTGGCACATATTCCATATTCTTTCGTTTTTAATATTATTGCAGAGTTTGGCTTTAGTGCCGTGTGGAGGTCGTAGAAAGCTTCCCCGTGCTTTAGTTGTATGCTCTTATATATTTTCGAGTACTGGAATATGTGTTGGAAAGACACAGTTTACATATTTCCAAAATTTGACAACGTTTGACTATTTCTTTAAAATTTGATAAAATCTCATTGGTCATTGTTGTAATATTTTTTGGCTTCTGTTTTGTTTAATCGAATCTAATATTATATCGGTTTTCCAAGTTTTTCTACTCCTAGCGTGTCTGATGAAGGTTAATCCAGAAAAGCGCTTCACACGCAGTGAAATTTTGCTTTGTACATTTATCAAAATCAAACCAAAATGTGGATCGTGTCTTTCTGGCACATATTCCATATTCTTTCGTTTTTAATATTATTGCAGAGTTTGGCTTTAGTGCCGTGTGGAGGTCGTAGAAAGCTTCCCCGTGCTTCAGTTGTATGCTCTTATATATTTTCGAGTACTGGAATATGTGTTGGAAAGACACAGTTTACATATTTCCAAAATTTGACAACGTTTGACTATTTCTTTAAAATTTGATAAAATCTCATTGGTCATTGTTGTAATATTTTTTGGCTTCTGTTTTGTTTAATCGAATCTAATATTATACCGGTTTTCCAAGTTTTTCTACTCCTAGCGTGTCTGATGGAGGTTAATCCAGAAAAGCGCTTCACACGCAGTGAAATTTTGCTTTGTACATTTATCAAAATCAAACCAAAATGTGGATCGTGTCTTCCTGGCACATATTCCATATTCTTTCGTTTTTAATATTATTGCAGAGTTTGGCTTTAGTGCCGTGTGGAGGTCGTAGAAAGCTTCCCCGTGCTTCAGTTGTATGCTCTTATATATTTTCGAGTACTGGAATATGTGTTGGAAAGACACAGTTTACATATTTCCAAAGAAGCAAAGGTGTACCAAAGGGGTAATCAGTATCATAAAACCGTAAAGACAAAGACAAAACCGGCAGACAAAAATCATCACAACAAAACAAACCACATAACAACATAAAACACAAAAACACATAACAACAAAACCGCATTCAGCAACGCGAACTCAAGTCGAAACGAGAGTGATCTCAGGTTCTCCGGAAGAGTAAGCAGTTCCTGCTTGCTATAGCACACCCGTCACGTTGCCAAAGATCGATTAAGTGTTGGTCAAATCCGGAAAGGATGACATACAAAACTCTATGTCAAACCAACATCTGTGCTCATCTGAGAGATAGAAATCCCGTATTTGTTTACAAGCACATGATGTCGTCCGTAAAATTTCTTGAGTGATGACAACAACCTGGGAGCAACGTACCCCTGTGTTAACAATTTGCTTGTCAGCCGTGTGGCTCTATCAAGGAAGTCGTTGTACTCCCCACATGCTCTGGAATAGCGAATCAATTGTGATACGTAAACTCCATATGCCGGAGCGGACGGAATGTTGCTACACAGAAAGGGAAAGTTAACTATTGGAAAGTTGAAGTCATCACGTTTGTCATAGAGCTTTGTACAAAGCCTTCCAAAATTTGACAACGTTTGACTATTTCTTTAAAATTTGATAAAATCTCATTGGTCATTGTTGTAATATTTTTTGGCTTCTGTTTTGTTTAATCGAATCTAATATTATACCGGTTTTCCAAGTTTTTCTACTCCTAGCGTGTCTGATGAAGGTTAATCCAGAAAAGCGCTTCACACGCAGTGAAATTTTGCTTTGCACATTTATCAAAATCAAACCAAAATGTGGATCGTGTCTTTCTGGCACATATTCCATATTCTTTCGTTTTTAATATTATTGCAGAGTTTGGCTTTAGTGCCGTGTGGAGGTCGTAGAAAGCTTCCCCGTGCTTCAGTTGTATGCTCTTATATATTTTCGAGTACTGGAATATGTGTTGGAAAGACACAGTTTACATATTTCCAAAATTTGACAACGTTTGACTATTTCTTTAAAATTTGATAAAATCTCATTGGTCATTGTTGTAATATTTTTTGGCTTCTGTTTTGTTTAATCGAATCTAATATTATACCGGTTTTCCAAGTTTTTCTACTCCTAGCGTGTCTGATGAAGGTTAATCCAGAAAAGCGCTTCACACGCAGTGAAATTTTGCTTTGTACATTTATCAAAATCAAACCAAAATGTGGATCGTGTCTTTCTGGCACATATTCCATATTCTTTCGTTTTTAATATTACTGCAGAGTTTGGCTTTAGTGCCGTGTGGAGGTCGTAGAAAGCTTCCCCGTGCTTCAGTTGTATGCTCTTATATATTTTCGAGTACTGGAATATGTGTTGGAAAGACACAGTTTACATATTTCCAAAATTTGACAACGTTCGACTATTTCTTTAAAATTTGATAAAATCTCATTGGTCATTGTTGTAATATTTTTTGGCTTCTGTTTTGTTTAATCGAATCTAATATTATACCGGTTTTCCAAGTTTTTCTACTCCTAGCGTGTCTGATGAAGGTTAATCCAGAAAAGCGCTTCACACGCAGTGAAATTTTGCTTTGTACATTTATCAAAATCAAACCAAAATGTGGATCGTGTCTTTCTGGCACATATTCCATATTCTTTCGTTTTTAATATTATTGCAGAGTTTGGCTTTAGTGCCGTGTGGAGGTCGTAGAAAGCTTCCCCGTGCTTCAGTTGTATGCTCTTATATATTTTCGAGTACTGGAATATGTGTTGGAAAGACACAGTTTACATATTTCCAAAATTTGACAACGTTTGACTATTTCTTTAAAATTTGATAAAATCTCATTGGTCATTGTTGTAAATTTTTTTGGCTTCTGTTTTGTTTAATCGAATCTAATATTATACCGGTTTTCCAAGTTTTTCTACTCCTAGCGTGTCTGATGAAGGTTAATCCAGAAAAGCGCTTCACACGCAGTGAAATTTTGCTTTGTACATTTATCAAAATCAAACCAAAATGTGGATCGTGTCTTTCTGGCACATATTCCATATTCTTTCGTTTTTAATATTATTGCAGAGTTTGGCTTTAGTGCCGTGTGGAGGTCGTAGAAAGCTTCCCCGTGCTTTAGTTGTATGCTCTTATATATTTTCGAGTACTGGAATATGTGTTGGAAAGACACAGTTTACATATTTCCAAAATTTGACAACGTTTGACTATTTCTTTAAAATTTGATAAAATCTCATTGGTCATTGTTGTAATATTTTTTGGCTTCTGTTTTGTTTAATCGAATCTAATATTATATCGGTTTTCCAAGTTTTTCTACTCCTAGCGTGTCTGATGAAGGTTAATCCAGAAAAGCGCTTCACACGCAGTGAAATTTTGCTTTGTACATTTATCAAAATCAATCCAAAATGTGGATCGTGTCTTTCTGGCACATATTCCATATTCTTTCGTTTTTAATATTATTGCAGAGTTTGGCTTTAGTGCCGTGTGGAGGTCGTAGAAAGCTTCCCCGTGCTTCAGTTGTATGCTCTTATATATTTTCGAGTACTGGAATATGTGTTGGAAAGACACAGTTTACATATTTCCAAAATTTGACAACGTTTGACTATTTCTTTAAAATTTGATAAAATCTCATTGGTCATTGTTGTAATATTTTTTGGCTTCTGTTTTGTTTAATCGAATCTAATATTATACCGGTTTTCCAAGTTTTTCTACTCCTAGCGTGTCTGATGAAGGTTAATCCAGAAAAGCGCTTCACACGCAGTGAAATTTTGCTTTGTACATTTATCAAAATCAAACCAAAATGTGGATCGTGTCTTTCTGGCACATATTCCATATTCTTTCGTTTTTAATATTATTGCAGAGTTTGGCTTTAGTGCCGTGTGGAGGTCGTAGAAAGCTTCCCCGTGCTTCAGTTGTATGCTCTTATATATTTTCGAGTACTGGAATATGTGTTGGAAAGACACAGTTTACATATTTCCAAAATTTGACAACGTTTGACTATTTCTTTAAAATTTGATAAAATCTCATTGGTCATTGTTGTAATATTTTTTGGCTTCTGTTTTGTTTAATCGAATCTAATATTATACCGGTTTTCCAAGTTTTTCTACTCCTAGCGTGTCTGATGAAGGTTAATCCAGAAAAGCGCTTCACACGCAGTGAAATTTTGCTTTGTACATTTATCAAAATCAAACCAAAATGTGGATCGTGTCTTTCTGGCACATATTCCATATTCTTTCGTTTTTAATATTATTGCAGAGTTTGGCTTTAGTGCCGTGTGGAGGTCGTAGAAAGCTTCCCCGTGCTTTAGTTGTATGCTCTTATATATTTTCGAGTACTGGAATATGTGTTGGAAAGACACAGTTTACATATTTCCAAAATTTGACAACGTTTGACTATTTCTTTAAAATTTGATAAAATCTCATTGGTCATTGTTGTAATATTTTTTGGCTTCTGTTTTGTTTAATCGAATCTAATATTATACCGGTTTTCCAAGTTTTTCTACTCCTAGCGTGTCTGATGGAGGTTAATCCAGAAAAGCGCTTCACACGCAGTGAAATTTTGCTTTGTACATTTATCAAAATCAAACCAAAATGTGGATCGTGTCTTCCTGGCACATATTCCATATTCTTTCGTTTTTAATATTATTGCAGAGTTTGGCTTTAGTGCCGTGTGGAGGTCGTAGAAAGCTTCCCCGTGCTTCAGTTGTATGCTCTTATATATTTTCGAGTACTGGAATATGTGTTGGAAAGACACAGTTTACATATTTCCAAAGAAGCAAAGGTGTACCAAAGGGGTAATCAGTATCATAAAACCGTAAAGACAAAGACAAAACCGGCAGACAAAAATCATCACAACAAAACAAACCACATAACAACATAAAACACAAAAACACATAACAACAAAACCGCATTCAGCAACGCGAACTCAAGTCGAAACGAGAGTGAACTCAGGTGCTCCGGAAGAGTAAGCAGTTCCTGCTTGCTATAGCACACCCGTCACGTTGCCAAAGATCGATTAAGTGTTGGTCAAATCCGGAAAGGATGACATACAAAACTCTATGTCAAACCAACATCTGTGCTCATCTGAGAGATAGAAATCCCGTATTTGTTTACAAGCACATGATGTCGTCCGTAAAATTTCTTGAGTGATGACAACAACCTGGGAGCAACGTACCCCTGTGTTAACAATTTGCTTGTCAGCCGTGTGGCTCTATCAAGGAAGTCGTTGTACTCCCCACATGCTCTGGAATAGCGAATCAATTGTGATACGTAAACTCCATATGCCGGAGCGGACGGAATGTTGCTACACAGAAAGGGAAAGTTAACTATTGGAAAGTTGAAGTCATCACGTTTGTCATAGAGCTTTGTACAAAGCCTTCCAAAATTTGACAACGTTTGACTATTTCTTTAAAATTTGATAAAATCTCATTGGTCATTGTTGTAATATTTTTTGGCTTCTGTTTTGTTTAATCGAATCTAATATTATACCGGTTTTCCAAGTTTTTCTACTCCTAGCGTGTCTGATGAAGGTTAATCCAGAAAAGCGCTTCACACGCAGTGAAATTTTGCTTTGCACATTTATCAAAATCAAACCAAAATGTGGATCGTGTCTTTCTGGCACATATTCCATATTCTTTCGTTTTTAATATTATTGCAGAGTTTGGCTTTAGTGCCGTGTGGAGGTCGTAGAAAGCTTCCCCGTGCTTCAGTTGTATGCTCTTATATATTTTCGAGTACTGGAATATGTGTTGGAAAGACACAGTTTACATATTTCCAAAATTTGACAACGTTTGACTATTTCTTTAAAATTTGATAAAATCTCATTGGTCATTGTTGTAATATTTTTTGGCTTCTGTTTTGTTTAATCGAATCTAATATTATACCGGTTTTCCAAGTTTTTCTACTCCTAGCGTGTCTGATGAAGGTTAATCCAGAAAAGCGCTTCACACGCAGTGAAATTTTGCTTTGTACATTTATCAAAATCAAACCAAAATGTGGATCGTGTCTTTCTGGCACATATTCCATATTCTTTCGTTTTTAATATTATTGCAGAGTTTGGCTTTAGTGCCGTGTGGAGGTCGTAGAAAGCTTCCCCGTGCTTCAGTTGTATGCTCTTATATATTTTCGAGTACTGGAATATGTGTTGGAAAGACACAGTTTACATATTTCCAAAATTTGACAACGTTTGACTATTTCTTTAAAATTTGATAAAATCTCATTGGTCATTGTTGTAAATTTTTTTGGCTTCTGTTTTGTTTAATCGAATCTAATATTATACCGGTTTTCCAAGTTTTTCTACTCCTAGCGTGTCTGATGAAGGTTAATCCAGAAAAGCGCTTCACACGCAGTGAAATTTTGCTTTGTACATTTATCAAAATCAAACCAAAATGTGGATCGTGTCTTTCTGGCACATATTCCATATTCTTTCGTTTTTAATATTATTGCAGAGTTTGGCTTTAGTGCCGTGTGGAGGTCGTAGAAAGCTTCCCCGTGCTTTAGTTGTATGCTCTTATATATTTTCGAGTACTGGAATATGTGTTGGAAAGACACAGTTTACATATTTCCAAAATTTGACAACGTTTGACTATTTCTTTAAAATTTGATAAAATCTCATTGGTCATTGTTGTAATATTTTTTGGCTTCTGTTTTGTTTAATCGAATCTAATATTATATCGGTTTTCCAAGTTTTTCTACTCCTAGCGTGTCTGATGAAGGTTAATCCAGAAAAGCGCTTCACACGCAGTGAAATTTTGCTTTGTACATTTATCAAAATCAAACCAAAATGTGGATCGTGTCTTTCTGGCACATATTCCATATTCTTTCGTTTTTAATATTATTGCAGAGTTTGGCTTTAGTGCCGTGTGGAGGTCGTAGAAAGCTTCCCCGTGCTTCAGTTGTATGCTCTTATATATTTTCGAGTACTGGAATATGTGTTGGAAAGACACAGTTTACATATTTCCAAAATTTGACAACGTTTGACTATTTCTTTAAAATTTGATAAAATCTCATTGGTCATTGTTGTAATATTTTTTGGCTTCTGTTTTGTTTAATCGAATCTAATATTATACCGGTTTTCCAAGTTTTTCTACTCCTAGCGTGTCTGATGAAGGTTAATCCAGAAAAGCGCTTCACACGCAGTGAAATTTTGCTTTGTACATTTATCAAAATCAAACCAAAATGTGGATCGTGTCTTTCTGGCACATATTCCATATTCTTTCGTTTTTAATATTATTGCAGAGTTTGGCTTTAGTGCCGTGTGGAGGTCGTAGAAAGCTTCCCCGTGCTTCAGTTGTATGCTCTTATATATTTTCGAGTACTGGAATATGTGTTGGAAAGACACAGTTTACATATTTCCAAAATTTGACAACGTTTGACTATTTCTTTAAAATTTGATAAAATCTCATTGGTCATTGTTGTAATATTTTTTGGCTTCTGTTTTGTTTAATCGAATCTAATATTATACCGGTTTTCCAAGTTTTTCTACTCCTAGCGTGTCTGATGAAGGTTAATCCAGAAAAGCGCTTCACACGCAGTGAAATTTTGCTTTGTACATTTATCAAAATCAAACCAAAATGTGGATCGTGTCTTTCTGGCACATATTCCATATTCTTTCGTTTTTAATATTATTGCAGAGTTTGGCTTTAGTGCCGTGTGGAGGTCGTAGAAAGCTTCCCCGTGCTTCAGTTGTATGCTCTTATATATTTTCGAGTACTGGAATATGTGTTGGAAAGACACAGTTTACATATTTCCAAAATTTGACAACGTTTGACTATTTCTTTAAAATTTGATAAAATCTCATTGGTCATTGTTGTAATATTTTTTGGCTTCTGTTTTGTTTAATCGAATCTAATATCATACCGGTTTTCCAAGTTTTTCTACTCCTAGCGTGTCTGATGAAGGTTAATCCAGAAAAGCGCTTCACACGCAGTGAAATTTTGCTTTGTACATTTATCAAAATCAAACCAAAATGTGAATCGTGTCTTTCTGGCACATATTCCATATTCTTTCGTTTTTAATATTATTGCAGAGTTTGGCTTTAGTGCCGTGTGGAGGTCGTAGAAAGCTTCCCCGTGCTTCAGTTGTATGCTCTTATATATTTTCGAGTACTGGAATATGTGTTGGAAAGACACAGTTTACATATTTCCAAAATTTGACAACGTTTGACTATTTCTTTAAAATTTGATAAAATCTCATTGGTCATTGTTGTAATATTTTTTGGCTTCTGTTTTGTTTAATCGAATCTAATATCATACCGGTTTTCCAAGTTTTTCTACTCCTAGCGTGTCTGATGAAGGTTAATCCAGAAAAGCGCTTCACACGCAGTGAAATTTTGCTTTGTACATTTATCAAAATCAAACCAAAATGTGGATCGTGTCTTTCTGGCACATATTCCATATTCTTTCGTTTTTAATATTACTGCAGAGTTTGGCTTTAGTGCCGTGTGGAGGTCGTAGAAAGCTTTCCCGTGCTTCAGTTGTATGCTCTTATATATTTTCGAGTACTGGAATATGTGTTGGAAAGACACAGTTTACATATTTCCAAAATTTGACAACGTTTGACTATTTCTTTAAAATTTGATAAAATCTCATTGGTCATTGTTGTAATATTTTTTGGCTTCTGTTTTGTTTAATTGAATCTAATATTATACCGGTTTTCCAAGTTTTTCTACTCCTAGCGTGTCTGATGAAGGTTAATCCAGAAAAGCGCTTCACACGCAGTGAAATTTTGCTTTGTACATTTATCAAAATCAAACCAAAATGTGGATCGTGTCTTTCTGGCACATATTCCATATTCTTTCGTTTTTAATATTATTGCAGAGTTTGGCTTTAGTGCCGTGTGGAGGTCGTAGAAAGCTTCCCCGTGCTTCAGTTGTATGCTCTTATATATTTTCGAGTACTGGAATATGTGTTGGAAAGACACAGTTTACATATTTCCAAAATTTGACAACGTTTGACTATTTCTTTAAAATTTGATAAAATCTCATTGGTCATTGTTGTAATATTTTTTGGCTTCTGTTTTGTTTAATCGAATCTAATATTATACCGGTTTTCCAAGTTTTTCTACTCCTAGCGTGTCTGATGAAGGTTAATCCAGAAAAGCGCTTCACACGCAGTGAAATTTTGCTTTGTACATTTATCAAAATCAAACCAAAATGTGGATCGTGTCTTTCTGGCACATATTCCATATTCTTTCGTTTTTAATATTATTGCAGAGTTTGGCTTTAGTGCCGTGTGGAGGTCGTAGAAAGCTTCCCCGTGCTTCAGTTGTATGCTCTTATATATTTTCGAGTACTGGAATATGTGTTGGAAAGACACAGTTTACATATTTCCAAAATTTGACAACGTTTGACTATTTCTTTAAAATTTGATAAAATCTCATTGGTCATTGTTGTAATATTTTTTGGCTTCTGTTTTGTTTAATCGAATCTAATATCATACCGGTTTTCCAAGTTTTTCTACTCCTAGCGTGTCTGATGAAGGTTAATCCAGAAAAGCGCTTCACACGCAGTGAAATTTTGCTTTGTACATTTATCAAAATCAAACCAAAATGTGGATCGTGTCTTTCTGGCACATATTCCATATTCTTTCGTTTTTAATATTATTGCAGAGTTTGGCTTTAGTGCCGTGTGGAGGTCGTAGAAAGCTTCCCCGTGCTTCAGTTGTATGCTCTTATATATTTTCGAGTACTGGAATATGTGTTGGAAAGACACAGTTTACATATTTCCAAAATTTGACAACGTTTGACTATTTCTTTAAAATTTGATAAAATCTCATTGGTCATTGTTGTAATATTTTTTGGCTTCTGTTTTGTTTAATCGAATCTAATATCATACCGGTTTTCCAAGTTTTTCTACTCCTAGCGTGTCTGATGAAGGTTAATCCAGAAAAGCGCTTCACACGCAGTGAAATTTTGCTTTGTACATTTACCAAAATCAAACCAAAATGTGGATCGTGTCTTTCTGGCACATATTCCATATTCTTTCGTTTTTAATATTACTGCAGAGTTTGGCTTTAGTGCCGTGTGGAGGTCGTAGAAAGCTTCCCCGTGCTTCAGTTGTATGCTCTTATATATTTTCGAGTACTGGAATATGTGTTGGAAAGACACAGTTTACATATTTCCAAAATTTGACAACGTTCGACTATTTCTTTAAAATTTGATAAAATCTCATTGGTCATTGTTGTAATATTTTTTGGCTTCTGTTTTGTTTAATCGAATCTAATATTATACCGGTTTTCCAAGTTTTTCTACGCCTAGCGTGTCTGATGAAGGTTAATCCAGAAAAGCGCTTCACACGCAGTGAAATTTTGCTTTGTACATTTATCAAAATCAAACCAAAATGTGGATCGTGTCTTTCTGGCACATATTCCATATTCTTTCGTTTTTAATATTATTGCAGAGTTTGGCTTTAGTGCCGTGTGGAGGTCGTAGAAAGCTTCCCCGTGCTTCAGTTGTATGCTCTTATATATTTTCGAGTACTGGAATATGTGTTGGAAAGACACAGTTTACATATTTCCAAAATTTGACAACGTTTGACTATTTCTTTAAAATTTGATAAAATCTCATTGGTCATTGTTGTAATATTTTTTGGCTTCTGTTTTGTTTAATCGAATCTAATATTATACCGGTTTTCCAAGTTTTTCTACTCCTAGCGTGTCTGATGAAGGTTAATCCAGAAAAGCGCTTCACACGCAGTGAAATTTTGCTTTGTACATTTATCAAAATCAAACCAAAATGTGGATCGTGTCTTTCTGGCACATATTCCATATTCTTTCGTTTTTAATATTATTGCAGAGTTTGGCTTTAGTGCCGTGTGGAGGTCGTAGAAAGCTTCCCCGTGCTTTAGTTGTATGCTCTTATATATTTTCGAGTACTGGAATATGTGTTGGAAAGACACAGTTTACATATTTCCAAAATTTGACAACGTTTGACTATTTCTTTAAAATTTGATAAAATCTCATTGGTCATTGTTGTAATATTTTTTGGCTTCTGTTTTGTTTAATCGAATCTAATATTATATCGGTTTTCCAAGTTTTTCTACTCCTAGCGTGTCTGATGAAGGATAATCCAGAAAAGCGCTTCACACGCAGTGAAATTTTGCTTTGTACATTTATCAAAATCAAACCAAAATGTGGATCGTGTCTTTCTGGCACATATTCCATATTCTTTCGTTTTTAATATTATTGCAGAGTTTGGCTTTAGTGCCGTGTGGAGGTCGTAGAAAGCTTCCCCGTGCTTCAGTTGTATGCTCTTATATATTTTCGAGTACTGGAATATGTGTTGGAAAGACACAGTTTACATATTTCCAAAATTTGACAACGTTTGACTATTTCTTTAAAATTTGATAAAATCTCATTGGTCATTGTTGTAATATTTTTTGGCTTCTGTTTTGTTTAATCGAATCTAATATTATACCGGTTTTCCAAGTTTTTCTACTCCTAGCGTGTCTGATGAAGGTTAATCCAGAAAAGCGCTTCACACGCAGTGAAATTTTGCTTTGTACATTTATCAAAATCAAACCAAAATGTGGATCGTGTCTTTCTGGCACATATTCCATATTCTTTCGTTTTTAATATTATTGCAGAGTTTGGCTTTAGTGCCGTGTGGAGGTCGTAGAAAGCTTCCCCGTGCTTCAGTTGTATGCTCTTATATATTTTCGAGTACTGGAATATGTGTTGGAAAGACACAGTTTACATATTTCCAAAATTTGACAACGTTTGACTATTTCTTTAAAATTTGATAAAATCTCATTGATCATTGTTGTAATATTTTTTGGCTTCTGTTTTGTTTAATCGAATCTAATATTATACCGGTTTTCCAAGTTTTTCTACTCCTAGCGTGTCTGATGAAGGTTAATCCAGAAAAGCGCTTCACACGCAGTGAAATTTTGCTTTGTACATTTATCAAAATCAAACCAAAATGTGGATCGTGTCTTTCTGGCACATATTCCATATTCTTTCGTTTTTAATATTATTGCAGAGTTTGGCTTTAGTGCCGTGTGGAGGTCGTAGAAAGCTTCCCCGTGCTTTAGTTGTATGCTCTTATATATTTTCGAGTACTGGAATATGTGTTGGAAAGACACAGTTAACATATTTCCAAAATTTGACAACGTTTGACTATTTCTTTAAAATTTGATAAAATCTCATTGGTCATTGTTGTAATATTTTTTGGCTTCTGTTTTGTTTAATCGAATCTAATATTATATCGGTTTTCCAAGTTTTTCTACTCCTAGCGTGTCTGATGAAGGTTAATCCAGAAAAGCGCTTCACACGCAGTGAAATTTTGCTTTGTACATTTATCAAAATCAAACCAAAATGTGGATCGTGTCTTTCTGGCACATATTCCATATTCTTTCGTTTTTAATATTATTGCAGAGTTTGGCTTTAGTGCCGTGTGGAGGTCGTAGAAAGCTTCCCCGTGCTTCAGTTGTATGCTCTTATATATTTTCGAGTACTGGAATATGTGTTGGAAAGACACAGTTTACATATTTCCAAAATTTGACAACGTTTGACTATTTCTTTAAAATTTGATAAAATCTCATTGGTCATTGTTGTAATATTTTTTGGCTTCTGTTTTGTTTAATCGAATCTAATATTATACCGGTTTTCCAAGTTTTTCTACTCCTAGCGTGTCTGATGGAGGTTAATCCAGAAAAGCGCTTCACACGCAGTGAAATTTTGCTTTGTACATTTATCAAAATCAAACCAAAATGTGGATCGTGTCTTTCTGGCACATATTCCATATTCTTTCGTTTTTAATATTATTGCAGAGTTTGGCTTTAGTGCCGTGTGGAGGTCGTAGAAAGCTTCCCCGTGCTTCAGTTGTATGCTCTTATATATTTTCGAGTACTGGAATATGTGTTGGAAAGACACAGTTTACATATTTCCAAAATTTGACAACGTTTGACTATTTCTTTAAAATTTGATAAAATCTCATTGGTCATTGTTGTAATATTTTTTGGCTTCTGTTTTGTTTAATCGAATCTAATATCATACCGGTTTTCCAAGTTTTTTTACTCCTAGCGTGTCTGATGAAGGTTAATCCAGAAAAGCGCTTCACATGCAGTGAAATTTTGCTTTGTACATTTATCAAAATCAAACCAAAATGTGGATCGTGTCTTTCTGGCACATATTCCATATTCTTTCGTTTTTAATATTACTGCAGAGTTTGGCTTTAGTGCCGTGTGGAGGTCGTAGAAAGCTTCCCCGTGCTTCAGTTGTATGCTCTTATATATTTTCGAGTACTGGAATATGTGTTGGAAAGACACAGTTTACATATTTCCAAAATTTGACAACGTTTGACTATTTCTTTAAAATTTGATAGAATCTCATTGGTCATTGTTGTAATATTTTTTGGCTTCTGTTTTGTTTAATCGAATCTAATATTATACCGGTTTTCCACGTTTTTCTACTCCTAGCGTGTCTGATGAAGGTTAATCCAGAAAAGCGCTTCACACGCAGTGAAATTTTGCTTTGTACATTTATCAAAATCAAACCAAAAATGTGGATCGTGTCTTTCTGGCACATATTCCATATTCTTTCGTTTTTAATAGTATGTCTGGGGTACATTTGTAGGAAGACATTTAGGGTTCAGACGAATTTGAAATTAAGAATGTTGCTACACAAAAAGGGAAACTTGACGATTGGAAAGTTGAAGTCATCATGTTTGTCATAGAGCTTTGTTGAAAGTCTTCCTTGAATCAATTTGGAGATGTACATCTGAATATGAGGCAGATTTCCTAAAATCCGGTGTGTCCTTTATCTCAAGTTCCTGAGATGAGATGGTGAAATCGAGAATTGTTCAGTAAAAGGACATCATCAATATAACGGAACGTGAGGTTAAAAGAGAAAGCTACAATCTTTTTTGTCTAGAAGAGATGAATGTAGAAACAACTCAGTAAGCAAATGTACACAATTAGTGCCCTTTACCCGAAAGAGAATGTTTACTATGCATCAAACCTAAAAGGAATCGGTAAAAAAAAACAAAGATACATGCCATTTTACCGTGCGGCGACTTTACATGTACGTTATTACTTCTCCTTAAATAACCAGACATTTGCATCAAAGCAAGATGGCAGACCAGAAGCTAAATGCCGACGAGATCTTCTATATCCGACTGAAATCGGTCGAAAGAATGCACAAAAAGGCTAATCGGCCCGAAAAATAGGACTTCAACACCACGTATCTACTACTTTTTTTCAGCCAGTGACTAGATGGAAACATGTCAAATTTTCTTCAGAAATTATCCGTAATTCTTAACAAGTAAGTAAATACATGTTATTTCTAATTTCTCTAGTAATGACAGGGATTTACTGATTTGCTAAATAGTTACAAGTTATTCCTGAATTCACTTATTCACTGAGAGTTACCAATGGGACAACCGTATGTAAAAAGTATAAAAGATCAAAGACAAAACAAGCATCACAAAAAAACTGATTAGCAATCAACAACGCGAACTCATGTCGTAACGTGGTGCCCTAAGGTTTTCCAGAAGAACAAGTTGTTGTTACTTGCAATAACAAACTTGTTGCGTTGCTAATGGTCCATTCAGAGTGTCAAGTCCCCACTTGAACCCATCTGAGCAATCGAAATCCCATATTTGTCTATGAGCGCATAACATCTTCAATAAAATTTCTTAAGTGAACACATTAACCAAGGTGCAACGAACATGTACATGTATGTAACCCTGTATTAAAAAGGTCTTGTGCCAGACAAACCTGTAACATATAAATTACATGTTTAAGCAAAAAGTCGAAATAAGTAAATAGGTGAGGATATCATTGAAAATTTAGACACCTATTTGAATACCATTCTCTTAAAATGACAAATTGCATACATTAACCGTGTGTGGACTACCTTTTCGGGATACAATATAAAAACTGCTGTTCTTATAGGTAGATCTTCAAAAAGTTATTTTCAAGGGTCGGCTGACTAACATTGATGTTTAGTTTAATAAAAATCTTACATGGTGTATTGAATGGATTTTTATACAGTCTTTTCCTTTGCAGTTACAGCACTTCAAAGCCTGAAACATAAAAAAATAAGAAATTCTGTAATATTTTATCTTATTAATACAAGCAACGATTTCAAATAAACTCTATTAAAACAAAACAAAAGAAAGAATCAAAAACTCCTTGAATACAATATAAAACTTTACTAAAAAGGACTTGACGTGAATAAAAAACAATAAAATGCAATAATATACTATAGTCCTGTGCCCGGATCATAAAACATTTAAAGTTTAAGGATAGCTCAACTCCAACTTTCTCTAAAAACTCCATGATTAAGTTAAGATAATTCTCAAATTTTAAGAAAAACCCAAAGTTTAAAAGTTGCATGACACTCAGGCCAGATCATGGAGACAGGTAGAAAATGCTTAACACTAAATTTATTTTATTGCCTAGAAATATGCTTTAATTTTAATGTTTAAGAATCTTAAACGGGCGATATTAAATTATTTAGTCATAAGCTATAGTTTTAAACGATTCAAAGTGTCACGATCGTGAAAAAAATGTTAAGTTTAAGGTTTATGGATACTTTTTGAAGCAAGTGGTTGATATTCGACCCCTTTTATAGTCTATGTGGAGCTTGAACTACATATAAAATAATAAGGTACAGTAGCGTCTAGATATAAAATATGCAGAGGTGTTACAAGATTACTTTTGTTGTTTTTTCTATTCATTTTCTTTCCGTTCACATTGTACCTTAAAACATGAATAACTAATAAAATAACCTGAAATTCCTTTTAAACATTAACGAGTAGACTTTATAACAACAATAATGAAATAACCTTTTCACGTGGAGGCCAAATGACAGAACATTGTTGATAGTTGGCTATATTATATACTCATATAGAAATCTTTATTGTGATTCGTTTAGACGTTGTCACGTGACATGTGATAATTCGCTGGATCAACTGGTAATGGTAAGGTCACCCTCCCGTGAGAATTTGCACGTGAGCCCCAGGAGTTTTCTTCAACATTGTATGGGTTGTATTTTTTCTAATGGAAAAAGGTTAAAATGATCAGAATATGTTTAAAATTTTATATTAAATTGTTTCATTTAAATATTCGATATAATATAACAGTTATCACCCTAGATGATATGTGAAAGAATCAAAGGTGTACCAAAGGGGTAATCAGTATCATAAGACCGTAAAGACAAAGACAAAACCGGCAGACAAAAAAATCATCACAACAAAACAAACCACACAACAACACAAAACACACACACACATAACAACAAAACCGCATTCAGCAACGCGAACTCAAGTCGAAACGAGAGTGAACTCAAGTGCTCCGGAAGACCCGGCATTTCTTTCCCCTCGAAAAGTAAGGTCACCCTCGGGGCAAGCCCTTGGGTGACCTTACTTTCTCGGGGAAAAAACCACCGGGTCACACATAAACTAGGGTAATAATTGTATATTATTTGGGTTAACTGCAAAACGCGAAGAAAATGCCTCGGCAAAACAGATCAAGTGCACACGTCGAAAATACATAAACTTTATGTGCAAATATCTATCTTGATGCTGCTATGCCTTATTTGGCACTGAATGTGCTGTTAAAACTTCACATAGACTAAAAAAGACGTAACCAATTTAATTCTAAATGTAAATATGAACCCGAACAAGTTTCCTTCAAGAAATCCTGTACCAAGTCAGAACCATTGCAATCTACCGGTATAACTATTCCGTTGTGTTTCCATTTTTTGTCTTTTTTCTTGGAATTTGATATTGATCCTCTAAGTTCGGTATATTGTTATTACCTTTTTTAAATTTGAATTTTACCTTAGATAGGTATAAAATACTTTCAATTTTATTCCTATTTTTCATCATATTCCGGATCTCGTGCAATTTGGGAAACATTTTACAATAACTTTAATAATTTTTTATTTGTTAACTTTCCCTTCTTGTGTAGCAACATTCCGTCCGCTCCAGCTTATGGAGCTGACTTATCACAACTTATTCATTACTCCAGAGCTTGTGGTAATTACATCGATTACCTCGGCAGAGCGTCACGTTTGACACAAATATTGTTATCACAAGGTTATGTTGCTCCTCGGTTGCTGTCAACGATCAAGAAATTTTACGGTAGACATCATTCGCTCATAGACAAATCTCTCAGATGGGCGCAGATGTTGGTTTATCATAGGATTTAGTTTTGTCTTCCTTTACCGTATTTTACAAACTGAATTCGAAATTGGCAGCGCGACGGTTGTGCTATAGCAGATAGGAACCGCTAACTCTTCAGGAGCATCTGACTTCACTCTCATTACGACAAGAGTTCGTGTTGATAATTGATATTCAGTAGTATTTGTGTTTCCGTTTTTTTGTTTAATAAACGCTCTTAAAAGTTTTGAAATTACATCGTATACAAAAGTCGAGTTTTATATCATCAGTTGTTGCAATATCATTTTGAAATTTTACTTGGTTATTGTAGAGAGGCCACTTTTTCTTTAATTGCTAAATATTTGATAAACTGTTGGCAAATCGAGTGCGCTTGTCATTAAGAATTATGTCAATAAGTGTGTTTGCTAGACAGTACTCAAACTGCTATCCCCGATTCAAAAGAACGTTGCGTGCAAGATTTCAATGTCAGATCTTAATCAACCACAAGTGTGTGCCGTTTGTCCCTGATGTTCGATTGTACAATTAGGCGTTGGCGTATGCGCAGCTCCAATTTAATCAGTAGATGCCCGATTTTCCATAAGATTAGAATTTTCAGAAGGTCTTCAAAAATCAAAAACATCTTGTGTTTTACGTTTGCTATGCTATTGATAAGGCTTTTCATGTACCCATTGGACTCTTGATGCACTACACTCCTCCCATTTTTTTTTAAAAAATCTCTGACCCTTCTTTCTCATAATATTTGTTATTTGTTGGAATGTTATGCAGATAATTTCTTTGTAAAATTGGGTACTTTAGCTCACAACAATGTTTTGGTGCTGATTTTTTTCTCTGGAAGAAAAATCAAAGGAGAATTCCCTTGTTCAAAACTTTTTCAACCGATATGTCGTGTACGGGGGAAATTGACACCTCGTGATGAGCCTGATGTTAACCAATTAAAGAGGAATTATCGTTATGATAATGGTGGTATCACAAAATAAGATTTACGCATGGTTTTTGAACCAAAAAAGCTAAAGTTTGAAGCATCGGTCACCAGTATAACTGGATGTAAGTAAGACCATCAATTTCAATGATTTTTCGAATTTAATTTAGCGCAAGCGCATTTGCGCAGTTTTAACCTACAGTTGGCATAACGCCTCCGTCAATTTGAATTTTGTTTATGTCACACGTCAGATTGATCACTGCACAATGACAATGGAACATGTCATATTCGTACGACAATTTTGAGTTGAAACATAATAATTTATATTCAATGGTATTCTAAATATCTTTGTATGTTGCGTTTCTTTTTTGAGAGAGTATAGTATTTTAAGTTAATAAAACTATGTTACATCATACAAAATAACAATGCAAATTCATACCTCGTGATATAGTATATCAAGGTGGTCAGGGTTAAAGTTGACTCCATTCTGTAACATTGATGAAACATATTCAACTCTATTTGCAAGTATTGCCTCAACCAGTAAGAGTTGAAGATCTTGATCCTGAAACAAAGTAGTTACTCTAATATTGCGTTTTTCCTTTGTTTTATCATTAATGCATGTGTGTTTATATATATGTTATATTCAACACAATGTGCTTAACGAAAGTAACAAAAACTATACAATGAATTGTTAGATTGCTTGTAAAAGAATAAAATACAATGATTTTTTTTTCATACGCACGGTGATATCTTCACTACTGGGCTGATCAGATAAATATATGATCGTTTAGCGAGCATCACAAATATTAAGGGTTTATAAAATTAACAGGTAAATCAATTCTAAATAGGCATTCCCACCCCCGCTTTCCTTGCGATCAATTAGTCACACTATAAACTGCCATTGGTAACGCAAATCTTATTTTTAGAAGAAACTTCACATTTAAGAAACTTTGCTTTGTTATAATAAAATTAAGGTAGGACCCTCACTGCGCTTAGATGATTATCAATGCGCTAAATGCTTGAAAACGTTTGATTTATCATAAATATGTTTATTTCTACCTTAAACTTTGCTTGGCATATGAATCACTTCTTGCTTTGATTAGTGTTTGGCTTGTTGATGTACTGAGATGATCACCTTGGCATCCCTAATATGTCATCACAAATCTGTTGTGTTTTGTCTATCTACCGGACCCAAAGATCGCAATAGAAGAGGGAGGTTTGGCGCGCCTTAAAACCTGGTTTAACCCACCATTTCTTTTGAAATGCCTGTACGCGGTCTTCAATTTTTCCGGTATGTATTCCTTGTTTTGTCTCGTCTTATGGACATCTGATATTGATTCTCCAAGTTCGGTAATTTTGTTATTACTGTACTAATTATAATCTTTTTCAGTACAAATTTCCATATTGTTTAACCAAAAGAAATATTTGACCAAAAAAGTAGACTTTGTTGTGGCATTGCAAAACTTATTTTTTAAATTAGAGTATAATATGTTAAAGAATAAATAGTTGTTTTATGAATATTAAATGACCGAGACTCAGCCAAAAATGTTTAATACTCATCAAGCATGGAAACTGTTTTACAAATTAAAATATAATTACTTCTTCGAGTCTAATCAGTGGTTTAAACAACTTTTATTAAGCACTAGTAAATAATTCAAGCCATACTTTGCTTCAAAAATGTAAATAAAAAGAATTTGATCAAAATTTGATTTGCGTGACTAATTATTGGCAGGAGTTATAACATTTTCCACACACAACTAAGATTTTTTTATATATCTGTTGTGGTTTCTGGTAGCAAGATACCAAATAGGTACGTGTGTGAAGTCATCGCCTGTGAAGGGAAGATACAATATATAAATACATGGCTTTTTACATGTGGTTATAAATGAAAAATGATTTTTGGTAGAAATATTGTACAGTGAGTTACGTCTTGATTCCACAAAAGAAACGTGATTTAATCAAGTTAATATTATTGTTATAACGCATTTTATTTTTCCGCAATTTCTAAAGAAAAAAACATGAATTTTCAGGTACATACTAAAACATGAATTTTTGTCCCGAAAAAGCCATGGGGCCATATAGTTTTGTACCCGGTAAAAATGTCAATATATATTTTACTTTCTTCTGAATAGAAATTAAAACCCAAAATTTTTATTTTGAGACATACAGAAAATTATGAATTTTGACAGGAAAGCATTGTTTTCAATGGGAAAATCTTTGATACTTTGCACTCTTCTGCACACAAGGGTAAACAAATTTTGGGAAGATAACTCCGTAACTAAAGAAAAATCAGTAATTTGGAAATTGAGTCAAATAATGGCACCAAGTTTCGATACGATATGTCAAGACACTTTCCTGATAATTGCGCTAGAAACAATAATAATATTAATCATAAGAAATACAATTGGGTGATTACTTTTGTAAAGAAAGGCATCGTTGTAATTTTTTGATTAATATTATTCATCAATGGTCTTAAGAAAAAAAAGTAATCACCTTTATTTTGAAATTAAATAGTCTGGTATAAGTTGAAAGAGAAATGTGCATTTACGGACTTTATGATGTAAACTTTAGTTTTTATCATTAATCTTGGACTGCATTTTCTGAACCTCAAATTCATTTTGGGGTGTACATGTAAATGAAGCTGGGAAGCTAAAACATTGTACATTCAATAGGATGGATGCAACATAGGATCGATCTTCAACATGTTCAAGTTGGAATGATTTAATGTTAGTTGCCGGTGATTGGTTCATTATTTTTTTTTTTTTAAATATACCAATATTTATTTTATTTCATCCTGTTACATTTCCCTCAGTGGTCCAGGGAAAGCGCACTGAGGGGCCATGTGTTACACTAACTCAGCCACGCCCATGGATAAGCGGGAGAGAAATGGTCCAATAATAAACCTCAAAATAAATAATGTAATACATCTGAAAATCATTCAACCTTATCATACATGTGTGCGCACGCGCTTAACTCATGTTCATTTTTAATGTAAGGATATATTATCATAGAAATGTAAGTATATTATATAATAGATATAGCTATATCATAGATATCTATGGTTATATAGATATATTAAACTTCAACTTGTTCATACAATATTTCTAACAAGTAGATAATAATCATGTAACAAAAAAATTATTGCGCTGAATTTGATGATAGTAATCGGCGTATAGCTATTTCTATTTCTCTACTTATTTTAATACGACAATTTATCAAAAGATCAAAATTATCCTTTAATTCTATTTTGATAAGGTTTATAACTGAGATGGCTGAAAAAGTTTTATTTTCGAATTTTATTTTGTTTCTCGTTTTCCAAATAATCCACTTTGATATCATATTAATTGCATTACCTAAATAGGCTTGTATTTAGGAATTTCCGTTGAGTCCTAAAATAATATTTTGTTCCACAAGAGTAATATCTGCCAAATCTAGAATTTCTGTAAAAAGACTTTGTAGATATTGTATAACGGGATATACCTTCTTACAATTGTAAAATAAATGGATCTGAGTTTCAAGGTGGTGTTTACAAAAGTGACATAGTCCATTCGTTTGGGACATTCCGAATTCATTGAGTCTGAATT
>CAXARO010000976.1:0-39682 GCA_963971305.1 Arcuatula senhousia
ACACATGTGTATCAAGTAGACGGTTAATTTTATTATGATTTATATGCATATTTCAAGGAGGAAACTCTCATCGGCAACATTTGGATCAAAGAATCGGAAGTAAAAAACAAAAACAAACCAAAAGCATCGTATGAAAAGTAGTCTTCAAAAAGGAAACAATATCCAGCATCGAAGATATGATTCATTTATTGAAATCATCATATGTAATAAAATGATCATGTATGTCAGCCGTCCTACATCTTCTACTTGAAGTCAGTAGCAACAGACTTTCTCTATCTGCTGTTTTTATTTTATTGTGTCGCCTGCAACTTGTCACATAAACGGCAGTCACTTTGGTACTATTCGTTCTTGCGTCAAGTAAATTTTTGTCTCACTTTTCCAGTTGGCTATATGTATTTCCTACAGCCTTTTGGTATTTTGTATGTAGCTTTTTCCTATAGCTTTTTCGCTATTATAATGTAAAGCGATTTAATGCATTTTAAGAATTCCTGTTTGCCGAGTTTACTAATAAGGTTTTATGAATAGTGGACAAATATACACAATTTCTGTCGGCATTTTGACATTTAGATTTATTCTAACTTGAGCGTTTTATTTTTCACAGCCCATTTACTTCCTGTCAAGACGCAGGCGACACACGCACGTCTTTCAATGGAAGACCGCCATTCAAGTTCGGCAAACACGAGGCTCCTAGAAGTTGCATGCATCCTGGTCCTGATCAGGCAAAATCCCCAAAAAATCGTAACCTCATTAAATTCTGGCATCTTCAGTTGAATATACCAATTTTTAGATATGATAAACGTATTATTCCATGAAGCTCTGTGTGATTCTAAATGCTCAAGTATATGACCCATTTTACGAATTTTTCTTCGTTTTGTTTTATATTTGTTTTCTTAAAGAACGAGATCAATGGAGACTTTTGTAAGGATTTAGAGGTGATCAAGCAAGCAACAGCTTTTCTCTGCCATTTTAACCACCCCCCCCCCCAAAAAAAGAAAAGAAAACAACAACAACAACGACAACAAATAAAAACAAAACAAAAACAACAACAAAAACATTTTTATCTTTACAATGGTCATTAGACAGCTTTGGTCCATTGGGATGTGATTTTAAAAAGCGGAACATTTAACCGAAAAATAGCAATTATCTGTCTGCAATCATTGTAAAATTTTAATTCTGTTTGACAAAACCATGAGTTTTTGGCATTTAAAGGAACGAAACTCATAGAAAGCCATCGGTCTACTACAACCTAACATGACTTTTGTAGAATACATGAGGTGAACATGTAAGCAAACAACATCTTTTCTTTATACGCAAAAGTATGAGGCAAAACCTGAAAAATAATGGCCGTATTTCGTTGAACAGGAAGTAGGTAAGCGACATACATGAAATCAAATCCAACATTATGGACCCAATACTGATAATGTGTACCAATTATAAAGGGGCTGCGATTGATAGCTGATGAAAGCGTTTACATCCCAGTCCGGTCTTTAAATGAATCTAAATGACCACCACCATGCACTACCACACACACCCCATAAAGACGATCCCTGAGTTACGAAATTTAAATTTTACACAACACTTATATGGTCGACCTTCCAATGATTAGCTTCATTCTAACATTTATTTTTATACTGCAACCCGGAGTCAAAATATCAGATCTAACGATTGTATGTGATCCTGCTAATCAAGTGCATTATGTTGTCAGCAGAGATAACCATGCATGATTTTGTTTCGTTATCTTTAACCTTTTCATTTTCTGAAACTTGGTGACTACCCATGACAAAATCCTGAATCCGCCCCTGAGACCTCTCACGCAGACTTGACCAGCGGAAGACCACTGATATATTGGTCTTAGACTTCAGCAAAGCCTTTATACCGTGGCCCACCGTAGACTGCTTCACAAGATCAAGCACTATTGAGTCGACGGATGAACCTACACATGGATCGAGTCGTGGGTATGTAACAGACAGCAGAAGGTTGTACTTAAGGTCATCTTACAACGATTCTTCTGTCATCTCTGGTGTACCTCAAGCTACCGCGCTTGGACCCCTGATGTTCTTTCTGTACGTGAACGACATCGCAGATAGAGTTTCGCTACAGACGAAAATTAAACTATTTACAGAATATTATAACATAAGCAACAAGAAGGACCATACAGCACTACAGAAAGATCTAGACCCGCTAGTGGAATGGTCACACACCTGGTTGATGAGGTTCAATGCGTCGAAGTGCCATCTACTCAAAATCACCAGTCCTAGGAAAACTAACGATCTGAAAACCATATATACCATCGAAGGCAACACCTCCTTCGAAGTACAACACCACCCTTACCTTCAGTAGAACTCACATCAGACCTCACATGGAAACATCATATTGGTAACATCACACAGAAGGCCAACAGAATTCTAAATCTGCTCAGACGATATCTGTATAGCCGAACCAAGACATTAAGGAAAGGGTATTTAGTTCTCTAGCCTTGCCACGCTTAGACATACTTAGCCTAGAGAAAGTACAACGGAAAGGTGCCCGCTTTGTTACAGGCAGCTTCTCATACAGAGAGCGTAACATCAATAATCCAAAACCTCAACTGGCCATCGATACAACAATGCAAAAAAGACAAACAACTTATAGCCTTCCATAAGTAGTCAACAACACAGCACCAATTGATACATGTAATTACCAGGATTATGTCCTCGAACAAACATACCGTGGAACAAGATCTCACTCGAAACCTTCATCGAAATCAGAGCCAACTATGAACAGTATACAAGAACTGCTTCACACCTCGGACCATACACGATTAGAAATATCTACCACCGGACCTAGTGCAAATCACCGTAGTAGGCGACTTCAGGGATTGTCTGCAGCAGCTCACAGTTTAAACACAACCCCACTTTGTTTAATTGTACATACACACTACTGTGGTAATTCTTTGAGCCGTGTTCTGGCGTCATATGCCCGTGATGCGAAAATCCTGAGCAGTACTGAAGTAGAAGTAGAAGGTAACGAAAATCTGTTTCCCCGCCCAACCTCAGTCCGTCATTCACCATTTATAACTCTGTGAAATCAGACCAAATCACATTTTTCAACTCAAAAAGGACAAATACTCGTTAAGGGGTCATCTGGCAACTACAAACCCAATTCAGAAACTGTACAGAGCTTTTGATTTTAAAGAGCCTAGCTTATATCTATTGAATTGGTTCTGTTATAGAAGTTTAGTTACAGTGGAATCTGTCCAAACTAAAACCTTCTTGGACTGGAAGCTGAAAAAAAAACAATTTTCAAATTAGACAAGGTGTTCTGTTTATACAGGTTAATCATGTAAAAGAGTTTGGTCTAGACATGTATTTTTTGTTCATCCAGAGTTTGGTGTAGACAGGTTTTGGTTCATTCAGAGTTTCGTTTAGACAGGGTTTTGGTTCATTCAAGGTTTGCTTTAGACATCCTTTTGGTTCATTCAGAGCTTTGTGTAGACAGGTTTTGGTTCATTCAGGGTTTGCTTTAGACAGGTTTTTTTGTTCATTTAGAGCTTGGTTTAGGCAAGTTATTGGTTCATTCAGGGTTTGCTTTAGACAGGTTTTTGGTTCATTCAGAGCTTGGTTTACTCAGGTGTTTGGTTAATTCAGAGCTTGTTTTAGACAGGTTTTTTGTTCATTCAGGGTTTGCTTTAGACCGTTTTTTTTGTTCATTCAGAGCTTGGTTTAGACAGGTTTTTGGTTTATACAAAGCTTGGTTTAGACAGTTTTTGGGTTCATTCGAAGCTTGGTTAAGACAGTTTTTGGGTTCATTCAGAGCTTGCTTTAGACAGGTTTTTGGTTCATACAGAGCTTGGTTTAGACAGTTTTTGGATTCATTCAAAGATTGGTTAAGACAGTTATTAGGTTCATTCAGTGCTTGCTTTAGACAGGTTTTGGTTCACTCAGAGCTCGCTTGAGACAGGTTTTGGTTTTTGGTTCAATCAGATCTTGGTGTAGACAGGTTTTGGTTCATTCAGAGTTTGATTAAGACAGGTTTTGGTTCATCCAAAGTATGGTTTAGACATGTTTTGGTTCATCCAGAGCTTTGTTTTTCTCAGGTTTCTGGTTCGTTTAGAGTTGGTGTAGATAGGTTTTTGGTTGATTAAGAGCTTGCTTTAGACAGGTTTTGGGTTCATTCAGAGCTTGCTTTAGACAGGATTTTGGTTCATTCAGGGGTTGTTTAGACAGTTTTTTTTTGTTCATTCAGAGTTTGCTTTAGACAGGTTTTTGGTTCATTCAGGGGTTGTTTAGACATTTTTTTTATTCATTCAGGGTTTGCTTTAGACAGGTTTTGGGTTCATTCAGAGCTTGGTTTAGACAGGTTTTTGGTTCATTCAGAGCTTGGTTAATAAGACAGTTTTTGGGTTCATTCAGAGCTTGCTTTAGACAGGATTTTGGTTCATTCAGGGGTTGTTTAGACAGTTTTTTTTGTTCATTCAGAGTTTGCTTTAGACAGGTTTTTGGTTCATTCAGGGGTTGTTTAGACATTTTTTTTATTCATTCAGGGTTTGCTTTAGACAGGTTTTGGGTTCATTCAGAGCTTGGTTTAGACAGGTTTTTGGTTCATTCAGAGCTTGGTTAATTAGACAGTTTTTGGGTTCATTCAGAGCTTGCTTTAGACAGGATTTTGGTTCATTCAGGGGTTGTTTAGACAGTTTTTTTTTGTTCATTCAGAGTTTGCTTTAGACAGGTTTTTGGTTCATTCAGGGGTTGTTTAGACATTTTTTTTATTCATTCAGGGTTTGCTTTAGACAGGTTTTGGGTTCATTCAGAGCTTGGTTTAGACAGGTTTTTGGTTCATTCAGAGCTTGGTTAATAAGACAGTTTTTGGGTTCATTCAGAGCTTGCTTTAGACCGGTTTTCGGTTCATTCAGAGCTTGGTTTAGTCAAGTTAATGGTTCATTCAAGGTTTGATATAGACAGGTTTTTTTTAGTCCCCTACCGGCGAAAGCCGAAGGGGACTATAGGTTTGCGCTCTGTCCGTCCGTCTGTCCGTCTGTCTGTCCGTCTGTCTGTCCGTCTGTCTGTCACGCCTCAGTTTTCCGCACTTTTTTTCTAAACGCTTATAGATAATGAACTGATTTTTGGTATGTGAGTTTACCTTGATGAGTTACAGATCAAGTTTAAGTTTCCTGCCGATCCACAATTTTTTATGGGAGTTATGGCCCTTTGAACTTTGAAAATTCACTAAAATTTCAGTTTTCCGCACTTTTTTTCTAAACGCTTATAGATAATGAACTGATTTTTCATATGTGAATTCACCTTGATGAGTTACAGATCAAGTTTGAGTTTCATGCCGGTCCACAATTTTTTATGGGAGTTATGGCCCTTTGAACTTTGAAAATTCACTCAAATTTCAGTTTTCCGCACTTTTTTTCTAAACGCGTGATAATGAACTGATCTTTGGTATGTGAGTTAACCTTGATGAGTTTCAGATCAAGTTTGAGTTTTGTGCCGATCCACAATTTTTTATGGGAGTTATGGCCCTTTGAACTTTGAAAATTCACTCAAATTTCAGTTTTCCGCACTTTTTTTCTAAACGCGTATAGATAATGAACTGATCTTTGGTATGTAAGTTAACCTTGATGAGTTACAGATCAAGTTTGAGTTTTGTGCCGATCCACAATATTTTATGGGAGTTATGGCCCTTTGAACTTTGAAAATTCACTAAAATTTCAGTTTTCCACACTTTTTTTCTAAATATGTATAGATAATGAACGGATTTTTCGTATGTGAGTTTACCTTGATGAGTTGCAGATCAAGTTTAAGTTTCCTGTCAATCCACAAATTTTTATGGGAGTTATGGCCCTTTGAACTTTGAAAATTCACTTAAATATCAGTTTTCCACACTTTTTTCTATTTGCTTATAGATAATGAACTGATTTTTTGTCTGTGAGTTTACCTTATTGAGTTACATATCAAGTTTGAGTTTCGTGACGATCCACAAATTTTTATGGGAGTTATCATCTTATGACCTTACTGATCAAGTTTAGGTATTCATTTGTTTGACAAATTGTTACCAGTGACTGAAATATGAGGCCGGTAGGGGACTTAGTATTGTTTTGCAATACTCTCAGAATGCTTGTTCATGCAGGGGTTGTTTAGACAGGTTTTTTGGTCCATTTAGAGCTTGATTTTCTCAGGTTTTTGCCTCATTAAGAGCTTGGTTTACACAGGTTTTTTGTTTATTCAGGTTATGCTTTAGACAGTTTTCTTTTATCATTTAGAGCTTGGTTTACACAGGTTTTTGGTTCATTCAGAGCTTGGTTTAGTCAAGTTAATGGTTCATTCAAGGTTTGATATAGACAGGTTTTTTTCATTCATAGCTTTGTTTAGACAGGTTTTTTGTTTATTCAGGTTTTGCTTTAGACAGTTTTCTTTTATCATTCAGAGCTTGGTTTAAACAGGTTTTCGGTTCATTCAGAGCTCACTTTAGACAGGTTCTTGGTGCATTCAGGGTTTAATTAAGACAGGTTTTTGGTTCATTCAGAGCTTGTTTTAGACAGATTATTTGTTCATCCGGACCTTGGTTTACTCAGGTTTCTTGTTCATTCAGAGCTTGGTTCAGACAGGTTCTTGGTGCATTCAGGGTTTGATTAAGACAGGTTTTTGGTTCATTTAGGGTTTGTTTTAGACAGGTTTCTGGTTCATTCAGAGCTTGGTTTTTCAGGTTTCTTGTTCATTCAGAGCTTGTTTTAGACAGGTTTTTGGTTCATTCAGAGCTTGGTGTAGACAGGTTTTTGGTTCATTCAGAGTTTGATTAAGACAGGTTTTGGTTCATCCAAAGTATGGTTTAGACAGGTTTTGCATACATGTGACAGATCTGTGATGACAAAGCTGGAGATTTTGACATTTTTGGCTGGAGATTGGACCAAAAAGCGGGAGATTTTCAACGCACAATAAAATTGCATTTCAATGTCAATTGGGGGCACTAGGGTGTCCCAAATATACATGGCTTCACTGATTAATCTCAAACTGTTTATACAATCATCAGGTCAATTATGGCAATAAACCTTTGATTAACACCTTTACCTGTTAAATTAACGTCAACCTAATTGACAAACCCCTAAAACAACGGAAATGTTTTATGACTGAACGATTAAAATGTCTATAAAACTAAAATTTTCTCATGTCTTGAAAAAGCGGGAGATTACACAAAAAGTCGGGAGAACGGGAGATGGATCAAAAAGTCGGGAGATTTCGTCTCCCGGCGGCATAATCACATGTATGTTTTGGGTTCATCCAGAGCTTTGTTTAGACAGGTTTAGACAACTTTGACCCTATAGTTTTGAGATATGGAGGTACTCATTACTACCTTACCCAAAGAGTTACAGAGCCAACCTCGCCGCCACCGCCGCCAGTTAAGTAACAAAAGTAACACCTATCTCCTGCTCACCTTCGCAGGCAAGACAAAAACAATGGGTCTGACGCCCCTGTTCTAATTTAAGCAACAACCGGACATGTTGGTTGGTCGGCGTGCAAAAATTTCAAAAACTTGGTAGAGGACATCCTCAAGATTAAATGGACAAAGTTTGAAAGCAATCCCTTCTGAGAAGAAGATCTTTGAAAAAATGTTAACAGACGACGGCCGGATCACGTATGCTTCACGATGACAATAATTAACTCGTCCGACTTTAGGATCAGGTGAGCTAAAAACAGCTATTTTTAAAAAAATACCCTTATAATAGGTCATTTGACATCTTCAACCCAATGGAACCTTTTGTAAAGCTCGATGAGCGGAAGGTTTAAACAAGAAACAGCTTTTCTATACCTGCAATAGTTTTATAGGGCAAAAACCTGAAATAAGCTGAATCGCCTGACTTCAATGACTGATGGAATGAAAATATTTTTGGTTGCATCTGAAGAGAATTTTTTTATTAATATAGCCGAACATTATGCTTTTCTTAATATCTAAATTCATACTAGGTTTTATCTGCAAGACAAAAGCCAAAAACTTGACAATTTAGGTCTGTACCTTTTATAAGGGGCCACCTGCCAGCTTCAGTCTAATGAATATTTTTGAAAGTGTGAATAAACTAAGGGTTTAGCCAAGCAAGCAACAGCTTTTCTTTATCTGCTATGGTTTTCATTCTCAATCATGCAAAAATGTTGCTAAGGGCCATAACCCTTACAAAGGGTCATCTGACAACTTCGATCCAATGAAGACTTTTGTATAGATAAATGCACTGAAGGTTAATAATAACAAAAGGACCATAACCCATATATAAGGGGTCATCTGAGAACTTCAAAGCTATGGAGACTTTGGTAGAGCTCACAAAGTAGAACGCTAAGTAAACAACACCATTTCTCATTCTGCATCTCCAGAACACGATAAAATACCATTTTGCGCTTTTGAAGACCATTTAACCCCTATAAATGGTCTTCTAACAACTTCGATCAAATGAAGACTTTTGTGTAGCTCAATGCACTGAAGGTTAATGCTCGCAACAACTTTTCTCTATCCGCTATGGTTTTCATTTAAAAAAAAAATGAAAAAAATGCTTTTTTGCCTTTTAAAGGCCATAACTCCTATAAGGGGTCACCTGACAACTTCGGCTCAGTTAAGACTTTTGTAGAGCTTTTGATGCTGAAGAATGAATGATGCTTTGATTTTTCTATCTCTTATACTATTTGATTTATAAGCCAACAAGAAATTGTGTCCAAAAGACACGGTGCCCTGTCTTTCATATTTATCAAACAGCTAGGTTATCTTTCAATTGCGAAGCTCATCTTGTTACAATTTTTTGTCACTAAGCGGGAACCGACTTGAACTTTTCAAAATTTTAAGTGCTTATTCATGCAGAAAAAGATCACATCCAGCATCGGAACCAATATGATTGATGTTGCTCTTGTCAGTTAGTGGGTATTGGGAAATATGGGGATTAGGGACAGACGGACTAACGGACCCGAACACTATATGCCCTCTTCTTTCGAATAGGCGGGGCATAAAAATACTTTGATCAGACCCCCCTATTCCATTTTTAGCATTAGGGTCAGCAGTCATCATTTTTGTAATTTTGGTACAGGACCTTCCATAAATGATTTGTGCAAATTCTAAGCAATCAGAGAAGAAGAGTTATTGAAAATGATGGACGCCAAGTGATGGCAATAGCTCACTTGACCCTTTAGCTAAAGGTGCCATTTGGAGCTGAAGAAGGGATGTTGCATAAGATTTTTTTCTATCTATTATACTTTTTGATCTACAATCCGAAAACAGTAGTCTGACTGGTCTATTTCTAACAACGGCGGGCATGTTTTTGACAGATCAAAAAGCGAAACACAAGTTTTGTGCAGGACACCCTAAGAATCAATCATATTAAGTTTCATCAAATTATGTTCAGTATTTCAGATGAGATTTTTGAAATATTGTTAATGGACAACGAACATAAACCAACGATGGCAATAGCTCACCTGGACCTTCAGTCCAGATGAGCTAAAAACGTGATTCTACAAATTTTTCCAATAGACATTTAACTCTGCAATATGAACTCAAATAATTTACTCTCATTTTATTAACTTGCTTACAAGGTAGAGGCTCACAGAAGCCAGAATTACTTATCTGATCTATTTAGCTATTTGACTGGCTAAGCTAGGGTGCAACATGGTCTTCATGTACCTGATGTGTAACATTAATGAAACTAGTTGGGGAAGAAATCTCTAAGATCAAGTATGCAAAGTTACAAATTAGCTGCATGTGATTGTCTAATTTACTGCACTCATTGACAACACAACTATGGGACAAGTACTTCAATAGGAACAACAAATAGGGCAACTAATGGGACATCAAATGACACCCAAACTTATTACACATCTCATTATTTATATATCCAAAACATTTTTTTTTAATTGAGAGAGAAATGAGTTATCTATCTTGGACAAGAAAATTTCTGCAGATTATACATGAGAGAGGAATGAGTTAAGCTCTATAACAAACGTGATTAAAACTTTCCCTTTCCGAGTAGCAACATTCCACCCGCTCCAGCATATGGAGTTTACCTATCACTATTGATTCCTTTTATTCAAGAGCATTTGGGGAGTATATAACGACTTCCTTGATATAGCTACATGGCTGACAAGCAAATTTTTAACCAAGAGGTACGTTGCTCCCAGATTGTTGTCAAGAAAATTATGAATGACATCATGTGTTTGTTGACAAATACGAGATTTCTATCAGATGTTGGTATGACATAGAGTTTAATATTGTCATCCCTCCCGGATATTTCCACCAATAAATTGATATTTGGCAACATGACGGGTTAATTGCTATAGCAAGCAGGAACTGCTTATTCCTCCAGAGCACCTGGCGACTTGATTTCACGTTGCCTAAACCAGGTTTTGTTTTTATGTGTGTGAATTTTGTTGTTGTGTGGTTTGTTTTGTTGTGACGATTTTCTTTGTCTACCAATTTTGTCTTTCTCTTTCTGGTATAATGATGTTTGATTAACCTTTTGCTTCTTATCTTTCTTAAACCAGCAAATTTCAGTCGTAATTAGTATTTTTTGGATCATCCTGAAAATTAAACTTGACCTTTTATTATATTGTTCTCAACAGCTGTGCATAAAATCAATCAAATCCCTTTATGCATTTTGAAGTTAACATCTGGAAACCTTCAAGGGATAGACAGACAGACCAACGAACAGACACCAAACACAAGTGTGGCCACTAAAAGTATGTCTCGCCTGCCGACACTATCACTAAAATCAACTACCTAAGCTTTCATTTCTTGATATAAACACAAAAAGTGTCACAGAGTCACTGGAGCGTGAAATGGGGCCAGGGTCACATGGCATGGTGACAGTTGTGTAGACCATAACCTGAACTGTCTGGATACCAAATATCAGATGCCTAGCTAATATACTTTTTCAGCATTTCATCGTCCACAAAAGTCTTACAAAAAAGTTTACGGCCTGAAAAAAAACCTAAGTTCACAGAGTCACTGGAGCGTGAAAATGGGGTCAGGGTCACATGGCATGGTGACAGTTGCGTAGACCATAACCTGAACTGTCTGTATACCAAATAACAGATGCCTAGCTAATATACTTTTCCAGCAATTCATTGTCCACAAAAGTCTTACAAAAAAGTTTACGCCGCCGCCGTCGCCGCCGGAAAGTAATACCTATGTCTCGCCTTCCACGACTATTCGTCGCAGGCGAGACAAAAACTAAGGGTATAACACAATACCTCCCCACTTTGTATTGTAGGTATAAAACAATCAAAACTTCTTAATTTTTTTTAACCATGACAGATACATACAAAAAGGTATTAACATATGTAAAATGAATATCTAATTAACAGCAAAATGAATTTACATATATACATGATGTTGTTTGAAGGATCATTTATATTTAAGAGTAGACAAGTGTGAATTTGATAAAGACAGTTTTATATATCTTTGGCTTATAACAAACAGTATCCGACCACAAAAAACAAAACAAACAAAAAAACAATGTGTAGTCAATACAATAAAAATAAAACTCAAGGCTTCCAAGACAATGAATCTTTCACCTAGTCACACCACATGCAAAAAATGAATACTGTGAATTCCTTTTTTTTGAGGTAACAATTTTCGAAGTTTGATGAAAAATTATTAGTTCGTGAATTCTTAAATTGATGGCTTTGAAGACTGCAGCATACAGATCAATGTTATATTTCATGTGGCATCAATTGTCGTTAGTTTAGGCCACTCATAACAAGAAAATTGATACCCCACGAATAATAATGAAACCACAGTATACAAAACTTTTATCAACCAATAGATACAGAAGTGAACCAACAACATATGTAAAATAAGCATAAAATAGGTTTCATTAATATTCGTGGGGGTTTTCATGTATTACAGTAAACCATGAAAACAAGGAATCTGTGAGCTACTGCTCACTCAGTATACCCCCGCTACCCCCAAAATGAACTATGTCGGTAAACAGGAAGTAGCTATTATACAGACCTCATTTTGATACTAGCAATAAAGGACCTCATACTGAACTCTTATACCAAATTTCAAGTCACTGTGATATTTATTTGCTGAGCAAAAATGTTACGAAATTTTTCAACAATTGACAAGTAATGTAGAAAATTGACTAAGTGGGTAAACAGGAAGTAGATATCCGACATACCTAATTTTGGTACTTGCAATAAAGGACACACTGAACTCATGTACCAAATTTCAAGTCACTGTGATATGTAGTTGCTGAGAAAACTATTACGAAAGTTATGTTGCGGAAGGATGGACGGAAGGACGGATGGACAGAGGTAAACCAGTATACTCCCTCTTCTTCCAAGTGGGGGTATAATAATAATCAAATGCAGCGTTACTATTTATATTGACCAACATAAGCAGCGTGTGCAAACAAACAAATTTAAGAACCCAACAAAAGGTCCTTCTTGGGGGAAACAACAATATTGATACCCCCCCACCCCCCAACAAAAAAAATTATGCACAATAAAATTAATATATACATGATGGTGCACAATGAAACTACTATATACATGATGTAGTTTGAAGATAAAGGTTGTAAACAAGTATGGGTGTTGATTCATTTAGTTTATAACAAACAAAACTTAGTGAATGCATATGCATATAATATACATATGTATTATACTGTATAGCCATTTATTTTGTGGTTGAAATTTGGCAGGTATAAATTCAAAATCAGGAAAATAAATCCAATAAAAATATCCATTCACAAACCACAAAAGTTTTTTTGCATGATACTGTGAAAATAACATTCTATACAGAATTAAAACAATAAAAATAAAAGCTCTCATAGACTACCTAACTGATCAGTTAAGTGCAAAAGTTTCAGGAGAAGGTGTTGTACAAAAGTTTATGACAAAGATGACATTAGACAGTAAGTAATGACATAAGCTTACATGGCACTTCAAGAAAGAGGAGTTTAAGATATGTATAAGCAAATGATCATATATTTTCAACATCAGAGAAAAATGTCAATTGAAATAAAAAACATGTTTTCTTTAATTTTCCGTCTTAAATCATCTTTCAATGACATACTTGTATGGCCAATATAGAAAATATCCTAGATTCTCATCCCTCCTGTCCTAATTTTTTCAGCACCTCAAAAATTTTATTTTGTATTTTTGGCAAAATATGTCTAGTTTTGGTCAATGTCCTTTAAAATGACAAGATATTTTAGCTAAATGGGTAAAAATAATTAATAAAATTCGCCTGACTGCCCCAATATTTTCTAGAAAATAGGTAAGAATCTAGGAATTATTTTATACTGGCCTAATAGTAATATTTTTTAAAATATTACCATACACAACCAATAATTAGCTTTTAATGCCCTATCTACCAAAGCTGGGGGCACATAGTGCTTGGGTTCATCCGTCTGTCCCAAATGTTGTGAGATTATTCGGACACAGTCTTGTCACTGATGATTAATTCTATTTTTAGAATATTACCCTCAAGGGAGGTAATCATGAACACACAAAAAAAATACATGATTTTATATATATATATAAAATAGTTTGCAGATCTTTTGCTAAATATTGATCATTGATTGTGTGAAAAAAAAAGTACAAAAAATAACTAGGAAAAACTGTTTTAGCTCACTAAAACTGATGTCTCCCCTTCCTTGAATAACACAAGTTCAATCTTGATGTCAAAAGGTCAAAGTCACAATGACATACATTGTACAACAATTTTTTTCAATAATGATACATCTACATTCTAAAGCTGTATGTCAAAGGATAAAAATGTTATGGCCTGGAAGGCTTTGCTTGTCAAATAAGCATTTATTTGACATTGAAGTCACAAGTCATTAAGGTTGGTGACACATTGTTCCCATGATGACACATTAAAATGTGAAAATTCAAAGCCTTTTGAAAAGGATGAAAATATATATGGACCAGACATGTTTTATGTGTAAAAATAGCATTAATTTGACCTTGAGGTCAAAGGTCAAGGTCATATGAAGGTCATTCTGGTACAGGACACATCGTCTCATGGCGAAACATCCACATGCTGAACATCAAAGGATAAAAAGTTATGACCAGGACACACTTTGCACATAAAATTAGCATTAATTTGGTCTTGAGGTCAAGGTCATTCTGGAACAGGACACATCGTCTCATGGTGATACATCCATATGCCAAATATCAAAGCCCTATGTCAAAGAACAAAAAAGTAATGGCCTGGAACACATTGGATGTAAAAAGAGCATTAATTTGACCTTGAGGTCAAAAGTCAAGGTCATGTGAAGGTCATTCTGGTATGCGACACATCGTCTTATGGCAAAACATCCACATGCCAAATATCAACGGATGAAAAGTTATGACCAAGACACAATTTGCATGTAAAATTATCTTTGATTTGACATTGAGGTCAAAAGTCAAGGTCATATGAATGTCATTCTGGTACGCCACACATAATCTCATGGTAATACATCAACATGCTAAATATTAAAGCCCTATGCCAAAGAACAAAAACAGTTATGGCACAGAAACACTTTCCATGTAAAATAAGCATTAATTTAACCTTGAGGTCAAAGGACAAGGTCATATGAAGGTCATTCTGGTACGTGACACACCTTCTCATGGTGTTACATCCACATGCCAAATATCAAAGCCTTATGTCATAGAACAAAAAAGTTATGGCCCGGAACACTTTGGATGTAAAATTAGCATTAATTTGACCTTGATGTCAAAGGTCAAGGTCATATTAAGGTCATTCTGGTACGCGACACATCGTCTCATGGTGATACATCCACATGCCAAGTATCAAAGCCTTATCTCAAAGGATAAACAAGTTATGGCCCGGACACGCTTTGTATGAGAAGAAGAAGAAGAAGAAGAAGAAGAAGAAGAACTGACACAAAAACAATATGTCTCCCCCTTCTGGGAAGGGGAGACATAATTATCAATTTGATTGAGGTGACTTTTGATACTTTATGTAGTAAGCTATATAATAAAAGGTAATGTTTAGGCCATAATGAAATAAATCCTAGATTCTCATCCAAATTTCTTGAAAATATGGGGCAGGGGGCAAATCTTATTTTTCAATTTTTTATCCATTTTGATATTAGATGCTGCCATTTTAAAGAAAATAATACAAAAATGGACATTATTTGCCAAAAAATCAAAATAATTTTTTTTGGGGGGGACTGAAAAATCAGGGCGGGAAGGGATGAGAATCTAGGATTTTTTTTATACCGGCCTTATTCACAAAATAAAAATTAAACAACATAAAAAAACATACATACAGGTGGTAAAGTCCCGTTTTTTGAAAATTTACAAAGGGGACTGGAACACCACCTGAAAGATGATCGGCTAGTGACCAATAATGTGGTATTTAAACCAGCTTCTAAAACCACTTAGCCACCCAATTGCCCCATTTAATATTTTGTCTGTGGTCACAGACTCATTATTTTGTTAAAACTTTTCAAAGTTTTAACACCTGATTCTTTTATAATATTCATCTAAACAAAAATTTTGAATCTTTTTAGTTTTAAGGGATACATGTATTTCAACGATTTAAACATACATTTCATAACAGTAAGATATGATTTTAACTATGACTTGTATAGTTTTAAAACTTTTTTAATTTCTGCTCTACAAATTGGGCATTGTTGGAATGTTTGAGCACAAGCATAGCAGGCAACCATGTGACCACAATCAACAAACGCACAGTCCACTTCTTTGTCATCTTCAAAGCAAATCTTGCATGTATCTTCATCTAAAATATAAGAAAAACTACAAGTTCTTAGATTCATGGGTTACATTTTGATAAAAATTACTGATATTTTACGTATTTTTTCAGTGTATGTGAACAAGGGGTGCAGCCCAATTTGTTTGAGAAGGTAACATTTTCATTTGAGCAGGTCAATATTTTGTCTAAAAAATATGGTGGAGAAAAACAACTATTTCTGTGGTCGGCAAGGCAAATGTGCTAGTTTCAGTATATAACAGCTGTAAGCACTAAGCACTTAGCATCAAGATGAATATTTTTTACATCAAAATTTAGAATTGTTTAAGTGCACACTTGATCCATTTTGCTTGGACATTTTCTTTGTGTTTTTCAGTTCACCCAAAAATAGCCAAATATCAACAATGCCCTGTCATTTGGCCTCCATGTGCAATAATGTAGAGTCATCATTGTTGTTATTAAATCTACTTACTTAGGTATGAATGGAAGGTGTTTTAGGGGTAATTCATGCTTTGTTTAAGGTACTTGAACAGAAAGAAAATGAAGAGAGAAAACAACAAAAGAAATCTTATAACACAAAAAAAAAAAGGTCTGCAAATTTCATATCTAGCATTGCAGTTTGTAAAGTTTCAGCTGTACGCAGACTTTAAAAGGGTGTCAAATATTAATCATTTTATAGAAAGTGTAACCATGAACCTTTAATATGTACAAAAAAGTTTTGAAGTAAACAATAGATCTGCGAGCCACTGCTCACTAAGCATACCCCCACTACCCTCCAAATTGTCAGTAAACAGGAAGTTGATATCTGACAAAACTAATTTTTGTTACTCGCTATAGAGGACCTCATACTGAAGTCGTATATCAAATTTCAAGTCACTGTGATGAGTAGTTGCTGAAACAAGAGGCTCCCAGGAGCCTGAATCGCTCACCTGGTCTTAATGTCAACCCTTTGAAGACTTTTGTATAGCTAAATGAGCTGAATGTTTAAGCAATAAAAAGCTTTTCTCTATCTGCAATAGTTTTCATTCCAAAGCAAAAAACACTATTTTTCACCTTTAAAGGGCCATTACCCCTTAAAGGGGTCATCTGACAACTTCGACCCTAAAAATACTTTTGTAGAGCTAATTAAGCTGAACATTTAAGCAAGCAACATCTTTTCTCTATCTGCAAAAGTTTTCTTTCTTTAGGCCAAAAACACTTTTTTTTGCCTTTAAGGGGCCGTAACCACTATAAGGGGTCATCTGGCAACTTTGGCCCTATGGAAACTTTTGTAGAGCTAAATGAGCTGAACATTTAAGCAAGCAACAACTTTTCTCTATCTGCAATAGTTTTCATTCCATAGGCCAAAAACACTTTTTTTTGCCTTTAAGGGGCTGTAACCCCTATAAGAGGTCATCTGACAACTTCGACCCTAAAAAGACTTTTGTAGAGCTAATTAAGCTGAACATTTAAGCAAGCAACATCTTTTCTCTATCTGCAAAAGTTTTCTTTCTTTAGGCCAAAAACACTTTTTTTTGCCTTTAAGGGGCCGTAACCACTATAAGGGGTCATCTGGCAACTTTGACCCTATGGAAACTTTTGTAGAGCTAAATGAGCTGAACATTTAAGCAAGCAACAACTTTTCTCTATCTGCAATAGTTTTCATTCCATAGGCCAAAAACACTTTTTTTTGCCTTTAAAGGGCTGTAACCCCTATAAGAGGTCATCTGACAACTTCGACCCTAAAAAGACTTTTGTAGAGCTAATTAAGCTGAACATTTAAGCAAGCAACATCTTTTCTCTATCTGCAATAGTTTTCATTCTATAGGCCATAAAACACTATTTTTTGCCTTTAAGGGGCCGTAACCCCTATAAGGGGTCATCTGACAACTTCGACCCTATGGAGGCTTGTGTAGAGCTAAATGAGCTGAACATTTAAGCAAGCAACAGCTTTTTTCTATCTGCAATAGTTTTCTTTCTATAGGCCAAAAACACTATTTTTTGCCTTTAAGGGGCCGTAATCCCTATAAGGGGTCATCTGACAACTTCGACCCTATGGAGGCTATTGTAGAGCTAAAGGAGCTGAACATTTAAGCAAGCTACAGCTTTTCTCTATCTGCAATAGTTTTCATTCTACAGGCCAAAAACTCTGTTTTTTGCCTTTAAGGGGCCATAACCCCTATAAGGGGTCATCTGACAACTTTGACCTTATGGAGACTTTTGTAGAGCTAAATGAGCTGAACATTTAAGCAAGCAACAGCTTCTCTCTATCTGCAATAGTTTTCATTCCATAGGCCAAAAACATGAAAAAATGCTATTTTTCACCTTTAAGGGGCTGTAACTCGCATAAGGGGTCATCTGACAACTTCGACTCAATGGAGACTTTTGTAGAACTTTTGATGCTGAAGCAATAGCGTGGCATCAGATTTCATCTATCTCTTATACTTTTTGATTTACAAGCCAAAAACAGTAGTCTGACCCCCCTGGTCTATTTTTAGCAACGGCGGCCATGTTTTTTGACGGATCAAAATACCGTACACAATATTTGTGCAGGACACCCTAAGGATCAATCATATCAAGTTTGAAGAAATTCTGTTCAGCAGTTTCAGAGAAGAAGATTTTTTTAAAATTGTTAACGGACGACAACGACGACGCGGACGACGACGGACGCCAAGTGATGGTAATAGCTCACATGGACCTTCGGTCCAGGTGAGCTAAAAACTGTTTAAAATGAAAATTTTCAACAATTGACCAGTAATGTTGAAAATTGATTTAGTCGGTCACCAGGTAGTAGATATCTGACAGACCTTTGTTATTTCAGTACTTGTGATAGAGGACCTCATACTTAAGTCATATAACAAATTTTGCGTCACTGTGATTAGTAGTTACCGAAAAAATGTTACATAAGTTATGATGCATAAGGATGGACAGAGGTTAACCAGTATACCACCCTGTTCTTCAAAGCGGGGGTATAATTAGTATTTTCCATAAACTTTTGTATAATACCAAGGATTCCGAGAGTATTGCAAAACAGTACATAATCCATTACCAGCCCCCATATTTCAATGTTTAAATTGTAATAATTGTGATACAAATAAGAGGACTGGAAAAAAAAAACGTTCACTTGATCTGTGACTCACATACAAAAACTCGAATCATTATCTACACGCATGTAGATAAAAGGGTGGAAAACTGAAATTTCAATTAATTTTTAGAGTTCAAAGGGCCATAATTTCCATTAAAAATAGCGGAAACATACACTTGATCTGTAACTCATCATGGTAGACTCATATACCAAAGATCAAGTCATTGTGTACAAGCATGTGGAAACTAGAGGCTCCCAGGAGCCTGAATCGCTCACCTGATCTCTTATGCCCAAGTTTGAATAAATTCACAAACTTTCAAGTATACAAAGTTGCAAAACAATCCTTTCAGTGGTTTCAGAGAAGATTTTTGGAAATCAGTTTAAATTAATAGAAAAAAACAGTTAATGGGCAATAACTCCTGAAAGGACCTTTTGATGCTGAACATGAAAAGTTGCTTCGGATTTTCTCTATCTCTTATACTTTTCGAGTTATAAGCCAAAAACAATGGTCTAACCCCCTATTCTATTTTTAGCAATGGCTGCCATGTTGGTTGGTTGACATGTACATAATTCACAAACTTGGTAGAGGACATCCTAAAGATCAAGTATACCAAGTATCAATGCAATCCCTTCAGTGGTTTCAGAGAAGAAGATTTTTGAAAATCAGTTAAAATTAATGGAAAAAAAACAGTTAAAGGGGAATAACTCTTAAATGGCTGATCTGACAATATTGACCCTGAAACCATTTTTGTAGATCTGAATGAGCTTTACAATTCTGCAATGCAAACTTTTCCTCTAGCTCTAACAGTTTTCAAGATATTGTCCAAAAACTGCAAAAATGGTCAATTTTGACGATTAAAGGGCAATAACTCCTATAAGGAGTCGTTTCACAACTTCGACTCAATGGAGAGATTTGTAGATATTTTAATGCTGAACATGAAAGGTTGCTTTGGATTTTCTCTATCTCTTATACTTTTTGAGTTATAAGCCAAAAACAATGGTCTGACCCCCTGTTCTATTTTTAGCAACGGCGGCCATGTTGGTTGGTCGACGTGTATATAATTCACAAACTTGGTAGAGGACATCCTAAAGATCATGTATACCAAGTATCAATAAAATCCCTTCAGGGGTTTCAGAGAAGAAGATTTTTGAAAATCAGTGTAAATTAATGGAAAACAAGAGGCTCCCAGGAGCCTGAATCGCTCACCTGGTCTTGATGTTGACCCTATACTTTTGTAGAGCTGAATGAGCTGAACATATAAGCAAGCAACAGCTAATCTCTATCTGCAATAGTTTTCATTCTGTAGGCCAAAAACATGAAAAATCGCTATTTTTCAGGGGCCGTAACCCCTATAAGGGGTCATCTGACAACTTCGACCCTATGGAAAATTTTGTAGAGCTAAATGAGCTGAACATTTAAGCAAGCAACAGCTAATCTCTATCTGCAATAGTTTTCATTTTGTAGGACAAAAACATGAAAAATCGCTATTTTGGTTATCTGACAACCTCGACCCTATGGAGAATTTTGTAGAGCTAAATGAGCTGAACATTTAAGTAAGCAACAGCTAATCTCTATGTGCAATAGTTTTCATTCTGTAGGACAAAAACATGAAAAAACGCTATTTTTCAGGGGCTGTAACCCCTATAAGGGGTTGTCTGACAACTTCGACCCTATAAAGACTTTTGTAGAGTTAAATGAGCTGAACATTTAAGCAAGCAACAGCTAATCTCTATCTGCAATAGTTTTCATTCTGTAGGCCAAAAACATGAATAATGGTTTTTTTTCAGGGGCCGTAACCCCTATAAGGGGTCATCTGACAACTTCGACCCTATGGAAAATTTTGTAGAGCTAAATGAGCTGAACATTTAAGCAAGCAACAGCAAATCTCTATTTGCAATAGTTTTCATTTTGTAGGACAAAAACATAAAAAATCGCTATTTTTCATGGGCCGTAACCCCTATAAGGGGTCATCTGACAACTTCGACCCTATGGAAAATTTTGTAGAGCTAAATGAGCTGAACATTTAAGCAAGCAACAGCTAATCTCTATCTGCAATAGTTTTCATTCTGTAGGCCAAAAACATGAAAAATGGCTATTTTTCACCTTTAAGGGGCCGTAACCCCTATAAGGGGTGATCTGACAACTTCGACCCTATAGAGACTTTTGTAGAGTTAAATGAGCTGAACATTTAAGCAAGCAACAGCTAATCTCTATCTGCAATAGTTTTCATTCTGTAGGCCAAAAACATGAAAAAATGCTATTTTTCACCTTCAAGGGGCCGTAACCCCTATAAGGGGTCATCTGACAACTTTGACCAAATGGAGACTTTTGTAGAGCTTTTGATACAGAATCAGTAGCGTGGCCTCAGATTTCCTCTATCTCGTATACTTTTTGATTTATAAGCCAAAAACAGTAGTCTGACCCCCCTAGTCTATTTTTAGTAACGGCGGCCATGTTTTTTAACGGATCAAAAATCAAAACACAAGTTTGGTGCAGGACACCCTAAGGATCATTCATACCAAGTTTCATTAAATTCTGTTTGGTAGTTTCAGAGGAGAAGATTTTTGAACAATTGTTAACAGACGACGACGACGACGACGACGACAGACGACGACGACGACGGACGCCAAGTGATGGTAATAGCTCACATGGACCTTTGGTCCAGGTGAGCTAAAAACAGTTAAAGGGGAATAACTCTTAAAGGGCTGATCTGACAATTTAGACCCTGAAATCATTTTTGTAGTTCTCAATGAGCTTAACAATTCTGCAATGCTAACTTTTCCTCTAGCTCTAACGGTTTTCCAGATATCGTCCAAAAACTGCAAAAATGGTCAATTTTGATGATTAAAGGGCAATAACTCCTATAAGGAGTCGTTTCACAACTTTGACTCAATGGAAAGATTTGTAGAGCTTTTGATGCTGAACACGGAAGGTTGCTTCGGATTTTCACTATCTCTTATACTTTTCGAGTTATAAGCCAAAAACAATGGTCTGACCCCCCTGTTCTATTTTTAGCAACGGCGGCCATGTTGGTTGGTTGACGTGTATATAATTCACAAACTTGGTAGAGGACATCCTAAAGATCAAGCATACCAAGTATCAGTGGTTTCAGAGAAGAAGATCTTTGAAGAAAAGTTAACGGACGGACGGACGACGGACGGACGACGGACGCTTAACGATGACAATAGCTCACATGACCCTTCGGGTCAGGTGAGCTAAAAAGTGCAGAAATTTAAAAATTTCAGTGAATCGTAAAGTTCAAAGGTCCAAAGCTCCGGTAAAAATGGGTCATCGGACAATTTGGGTCTAATGGAGACATTTGAAGACCTTCTTTTTATGCAAGTAAATATCACAACCTACATTGAAAGTTTTCTGGACCTCAGTGGTCAGGTGGTAATAGATTATTATAATAAATCTTACCACATGATCTTTTCCTTTTCTTCCCCATTTCTAAAAAATAAAAGTTCTGTCTGTAAAATCATGGACAAGAAAAGATTGGAATAATATGATGTACTAAGGATTCACATTTTTTCATCGTAATAATAATAATCTTGAACAATGTAATTTCAGTTTTATTGTTGTGAAAATTTTCAACACTTTGGTGCCTCTTTGCTATACATTAGCTTGAATCTCTATAACCTTCTTCAGAGATTGAGCAAATGGTTTAGTGGTTAACGAGTCAGGGTTCAAAGAACTATATGTCTGTCAATTTTCATTAAAATCTGGATATATGTCATTTGGTATCGTTCCACCTTAACAACTAATTATGAGTTTGACAGGGCTGGTTTTAAAATTATTGTAACACTTATGTCAAGTCAGGCTTTATTGGAAATTTTAGAATGGCTTGTCAACATGGTTTCCACTGTTTCAATATAAGAATAGAAAACATACCTTGTGAACTTGATCCTTGTGTCTTTAAACCAATACCAGGGGTATGAGCCGTCTGGGCAGGAGATCCATTATGCCTGTCTGATACTGGAAGGGACTGAGTTGTTGTTGCCACTCGGGGAGCAGTACCAGCTGCTGCAGTTGGTCCCGTAGGTGCTAGATAAAATAAATTAAAGAAAGGTATGTAATCAGGGTTGCCACTATTTTGTTGTAGCAAAATTCAAGGGTTTTTCAAGGACATTTCAAGGGTATTTAAGTCATTTTCAAGGATGAAAATAGTCGACAAAATTTCAGTCCCGGATGAATCATGAACCTTTGATTGTGTAACTATCGAATTCCAGGGTTTCATTTTTTTCAAAATTCTTTTTCAGGACCTTGAACTAACAAATGAAATTCAAGGATTTTTCCAGGTTTCAAGGATGCGTGGCAACCCTGTGTAATAGATTAGAAAAAAACACATATTTCATTTATGTTGGACTGACTAGACATTTTGCAAAATTCTCATGGTTTTGTTCATAAAAGTAATGGGAAATTTGAATTCAGATCCTACTTTTTTTCCTCTCATGCTTTCTTTAAGTTCATTAGCTGGATCTGAATTGTTAGTATCTGATCTTTTTCAGCTAGCAAAAGACGTTTACTTTTTTAAAAAAATTTCTTGAACAAAATCATGCAGCATTGTGAATCTACATGTATGTCTCTAAACAAATTATTTTTTTTCAACACTATTCTTGCGTACTTACCAACATTGGTAGCTCCTGGTACTCCTACAGGGCGTTTCTGATCAGATGTATTCCTTAATGGCAGACAGACTGGACAATCACTCCTTTTACAGTTTTTCCAATGTGTAATTATTTGGTGAGATGATGCACAGTGGGCAACTACAATAAAACAAAGGTTTAAGACATTTAAGATTAAGTAATCCTATTTTCTATGTTTTGTCTTCATTTACCGGATTTGACAAGCTGAATTGACTGTTGGCAACGCGATGGGTGTGCTATAGCAAGCAGGAACTGCTTACTCTTCCGGAGCACCTGAGTTCACTCTTGTTTCGATTGGAGTTCGCATTGTTGATTGATATTCAGTTATTTTGTGTTTTCATCTTTTATATGTTGTCTGTTTTTGTCCCATTCTTGTTGGTGTTCACTGGTTTTGGCTCTGCCCTTTCGGACTTTTGACATTCCGATACCCCATTTGAACCTCTGCTTCTTTCTAAATTTAAACAGTGGCAGATCCAGAGGGGGGGGGGGGGGGTTCCGGGGGTTTTTAAATTTTTAAATTTTTGTGTAGATATTCAGTAAAATTGGTCTGGAACCCCCCCTGTGGCCCACAGAACCCAATATGTGGACCCCTCCTTTCGAAAATTTCTGGATCCGCCCCTGTTTAAACATCTGCACCAGTCCTTACTTTTTATGTTCAAAGGAGTAAATGTCCACAATTTTTTTTTCTATAAAAATCAGTTGAGAACTTGACAATAAAAAGTTTATATGACAGGACATAAATCCACTCTTTGTTTTCAGCCGATAAAATTGTTCTTAAAACAACTTATCTTAAAATATGTTTATTTTTATATAGAATATAGGACTTTTTTATTTTGAGATTGATTTTATCACTGGTTTTGGTGAACCCGAAAGGGTGAACCAAAAAACAAGTGATAAAGTCCATCTTAAAATCAAAAAGTCCTATATTCTCTTTATCGGTAATTAATTGTGACGTAACATACTGACCCGATAATTTCGGTGATACACACCTGTTCGTGAGACAGACTTTATCAGCCAGTACACATCAAAGGAAAAATGTACTAATTACAGATAAAGATCAATATCACTGGAAAGAGAAAATTTAATTTGACATACCCATAAGATTGTACATTTGAATATCAAATTTGTTTGTAAATTTAGTTTGTTACAAACCTGGACACGACTTTCCAGCATTACAGGTTGTCATGTGATTAAGAACATTCCTAATCGTCTTGCAGTGTGGAAGTTCACATGTTTGCCGTCGTTGTTGGCACTTGTGAGCATGAAGCAAAAGCACTAATTGTTGTTGGATTAATTTTCTTTTTTCTGGGTCTGCTGTGGAGGGTGTTTGGTGACGTGTTGATCCAGTCCCCTGCCCTGAATTCCTGCCTCTACCAACATGTCCTCTAGAATGTTCCATTGGTGAATGTGATGGAATTTGCTACAAATCAACAAGAAAATCAACAAAAATAAAAAAAATTAAAAAATATGTCCAAAAGACATTCCAGTAAAAGTCCCATTGAGCAAAATTTAAGATGGACGGATGAATGGACCAACAAACCTGGTGATATATATATGCCCCCTTCTTTTGAAGATGAGAAACAAATTAAAAGACAATACAAAATTAAAATGAAATGTACCATCATCTGACTTCTCTGAAACAAATTAATGTAAAGTAAGAAGTATGTATGGTCAATTAAAAAAACTATTTTGTTAAACAGGGGTTCCCTCGATCAACTTTTTGATAATATGACAATAAAACATTAAATTTAAAGCAAAAAAAATTGTTTCCACATTGAATTTGCCTTTATCAAGAACAAAATAGACATATCTTGTCTGGCAATAAATGGCAGTTTACCAAGGGAAAGCATTTCTGTAGTGACAATACACTTAGTAAAACACATACATGCGTTATGGGGAGGATATGTAGCTCTGGTAGAGGTACCGGTGATTTAGAAGATGGAGACTTGGAAGCTGGGTTTTGATGCTTTATTATTACGATTCCAATAGTGGTATCACAGTAATATTACAATACACTGATTCCAACAATAATAAAAAGCTACGCCGAGCGCAGCATGATACGACCGCAACAAGTTGAACCCTGTACGTTGGAGGCCCAGTATGGATAGTCCATTGCTTTGGTCACATGAAGCCCATGGTGGACTTAAAAAGCTTTTTGACACATGCATCCTGTGGTGGACTTAAAAATGCATTTTTGACACATTTATATTTACATCAACATCTAATACAAAAGCCTTATTTATATATACATGTATTAATTTACAATTTTAGCCCTTTGACCCCTAATTTCTCAAAAACGGTAAAAATATTGCAAATCCGATTAAAGAATAAGGCAGAAATATTCACAAGGAATATTTTGAAAATCGGACAACAAATAAAAAAGTTGATTTTAAGGGCGTGGCCTGTCTTAAGCGCCCCTGTAGCAATGTAATTGTGAAATACATATCAAAATCATTGACACATTAGGTAGATAGAATTTAATGATGAATTCAATAAAAAAGAATTTTCAAAATCGAATGAATGATAAACATTCTACAACAGGTTTGTCAATACACCGGTTTTAGCCCTTTTTGGCCCTTTTTTCTAAAACAGAAGGGGCTACAAACCCCAAATACAAAACCAACATTCCTTTAGTGGATATAATCATCATATTAAAACTTCATAACAATTGGCAGGCCCACTACAACTTAATTTTTGGTTTAAATGACAAACTTTTAAAAACCGGGTTTTTGGCCCCTTTGACCCCTAAATTCTCAAAAACGGTAAGAGATATTGCAAATCTGATTGAAAAATGCAGGCAGGGATTTTCACAAGGATTCCAATGAAAAAAAGATTTTGAAAATCGGACCACAAATAAAAAAGTCAATTTTTTGGGTGTGGCCCCTTTTTGACCCCCAGTAGCAATGTAACGGTACAAGATACATCAAAGCCGTTGATACATTTTGTTGACAGAATTTATTGAGGAATACAATAAAAAAAGAATGATCAAAATTGGATGAAAATTAAACATTCTACAGACGTTTTGTCAATATACACATTTTTGCCCCTTTTGGCCCTTTTTTCTTAAACGGTAGGGGCCAGAAACCCCAAATGCAATACCAACCTTCCTTTAGTGGTTATAAACATCATATCAAAATTTTATAACAATTGGTTATCTACAACTAAAGTTATCGCACGGAAACCAAAGTGTCTACAGACGACAACGACGACGACGAAGACAACGACGACAACGACATCGCCATAACATAATACGATCGCAAAAATTTTGCGGTCGTATAAAAACTGACTGATTGACTTTTTAACTATAAACTCACTGACAATTCTAAGACTTCTTCATAATCCTTACATTAATACGAATGACAAGATTGTGACAAAGTGACCAAATGGCATTAACTCACATTAAAGCAAAAGTAACAATACAATTAATTATAATCCTAATTTCATTAACCTGACATACCTATCATATTAATTAAACAATGGAACACAAAGAAAATAAGTGTCATGATCACTTAAAGCTCTAAATAGATAATAAAAAATTGGTAATTAACAAAGATCACAAACATTAATTAAATAAAGGGCAGAAGAATTTAGTTTAAATAATATTACAATTAAAATAAAATATCGTTTCAAAATTAAAGTCCTAATTTAATATGTCCATAAGCGATAATAAAAATTAACAAAATACAATTTCATAAAAATAATTTCTATAATATTAAAAGTCCTAAATTTTAGTCCAAAGTGTCCCCAGGACAATATCCCCCTTCTTCCAAATAAGATGTCCCCGTCTTAGAATAGCCGGTTATTGTTTCTATGACCATTCCCTCGAAATGAATGTTACTCATGTTACTGCTGAAACTGCTGAGGCAGATAGTATTGAGATTGTCCTTGGAAGTTCTGATCCTGACAATAGTGTGGTTGCTGGTATTTGTCTTACATTTGTTGTAACTGCTCAATTGTCCATTGTTGTTGTAAAATTGTTTCCTCCCATAATTTAGCCACATCGTGCACCACATTTACTATTTTCTGCTATTTCACGAATTTGGAATTTCTAGCTCCATCCTTTTTTCTTTTATCCCTGAATAGAATGGATATTTCAACAAAAAATCATCTGCATTCTCCTCTGCCTGATGTAACGTTAGTTTCTTCAATGATGTGCTTTCTTTATTAGCCTCTTCCAGTTCCGATAATAGGTTTTCATTGAGTGTCCGCAAACAGGCAATATTCGGCTGTTCCTCAGGCCAAATAGATTTAAGTCATTGAAGCTCTTGATGTAACATAATGTTGTTCGATTCCAATTGTTGAATTTTCAGTAGATAATCTGAATTACTTTGTTTTGATTTTTCTAATTTTTCCTCGACGCTACTGTATTTTGCCTCTAAGTTTTCCAATAGAATGTCATATTTTTCCATCTTGTTTTTGTGATTCTTTTTAAATACTTCGGCTGATTCAGTTTCTTCTTTGTTGTTTTTAGTTCTGATTTAATGGAGTGGGACACATTCAAATTTAAAACGAATGCAGTCTGCCTTAGGTTGGAAAATGCCATTTCTATCATCTCCTGCTTTTTCATAAGATACGTCTGAAGCCTCGCCAAGTCTCTTTCTTTCTTTTTGATGGTTTTCGCAGATTTCTACTTTCTGAGTGGATTGTCTTTTTTGTCCAGGTAGAACACATTCTTGCATAATGTCCATCATAACCACATTTAAAACAGTTCTGCGTGTTTGAAAAACATACCCCATGGTGAAAATGTCCACATTGGCCGCTCATCGTTTTGTGACTTCAGAAGCCTAAAAGTCTCCATTGCAGTCCAAGGTCAAATTCCATGTCTTGCTGTTGTTCTGAACCGGTACTCTGAATCTTGTATGCAGCTGGCCTTACTGTTGTTTCTGGCCAGCTGCCCCAGGCTCTGCACCAACTATTATGTGGAGAGTGTCTAGCTCCGGTAGAGGTACTGGTGATGTAGATGGAAACTTGGAAGCTGGGTTTTGATGCTTTATTATTACGATTCCAATAGTGGTATCACAGTAATATTACAATACACTGATTCCAACAATAAAAACTGACTGATTGACTTCTTAACTATAAACTCACTGACAATTCTAAGTCTTCTTTGTAATCCTTACATTTATACGAATGACAAGATTATGACAAAGTGACCAAATGGCAATAACTCACATTAAAGCAAAAGTAACAATTCAATTAATTAGAATCCTAATCTCATTAACCTGACATACCTATCATATTAATTAAACAATTGAACACAATGAAACTAAAGCAGTGTCACTTAAAGCCCTATATAGATAAGAATCACCGGTAATTGTTTCTACGACCAATCCCTCGAAATGAATGTTGCTGCTGAAACTGCTGAGGCGGATAGTATTGAGATTGTCCTTGGTAGTTCTGATTCTGACAATAGTGTGGTTGCTGGTATTTGTCTAACTTTTGTTGTAACTGCTCAATTGTCTGTTGTTCTTGTATAATTGTTTCCTCGCGTAATTTAACCACATCGTGCACCGCATTTACTTTTTCTGCTATTTCGTGAATTTGGAATTCTAGCTCCATCCTATTTTCTTTTATCCCTGAATAGAATGGATATTTCAACACAAAATCATCTGCATTCTCCTCTGCCTGATGTAACGTTAATTTCTTCAATGCTGTGTTTTCTTTATTAGCCTCTTCCAGTTCCGATCTTAGGTTTTCATTAAGTGTCGGCAAACAGGCAATATTCTTCTGTTCCTCATGCCAAATAGATTTAAATCATTGAAGCTCTTGATGTAACATGATGTTGTTCGATTCTAATTGTTGAATTTTCGGAAGATAATCTGAATTTCCTTGACACTACTGTATTTTGCCACTAAGTTTTCCAATAGAATGTCATATTTTTCATCTCCATTTTGTGATTCTTTTTAAATACTTCGGCTGATTCAGATTCTTCTTTGTTGTTTCTAGTTCTGAGTTTATTGAGTGGGACACATTCAAATTTAAAACAAATGCAGTCTGCCTTAGGTTGGAAAATGGCATTTCTCTCATCTCCTGCTTTTTCGTAAGATACGTCTGAAGCCTCGGCAAGTCTTTTTCTTTCTTTTTGATGGATTTTGCTGATTTCTGCTTTACAAGTGGATTGTCTTGTTTTGTTCAGGTAGAACACATTCTGGCATAATGTCCACGATAACCACATTTAAAACAGTTCTGCGTGTTTGAAAAACATACCCCATGGTGAAAAATGTCCACATTGGCCGCTCATTGGTTTGTGACTTAAGAAGCCTGAAAGTCTCCATTTCTGTCCAAGGTCGAATTCCCTGTCTTGCTGTTGTTCTGAACCGGTACTCTGGATCTTCTTTGCAGCTGGACTTACTGTTGTTTCTCGGGGGCTGCCCCAGGCTCTGCACCAACTGTTATGTGGAGGGTGTCTAGCTCCGATAGAGGTACTGGTGATGTAGAAGATGGAGACTTGGAAGCTGGGTTTTGATGCTTAAATATTCCAATTCCAATTGTGGTATCACAGTAATATGACAATACACTGATTCCAACAATCAAATCAAATCAATTTATTGGTCATAAATCCAATATACAAGGATTAGTACCAGTTACAATACACTGACAAACAATGAAACATAAATGTACACATATGCATATGCCTGTGGAGGAGATGTGGCCGAAATAAACAATAAAAACTGACTGATTGACTTCTTAACTTTACTCACTGACAATTCTTTGTAACCCTTACATTTATACGAATGACAACATTATGAAAAAGTGACCAAATGACATTAACTCACATAAAAGCAAAATTAACAATACAATTAATTATAATCCTAATCTCATTAACCTGACATACCTATCATATTAATTAAACAATGGAACACAAAGAAAATAGTGTCATGATCACTTAAAGCTCTAAATAGATAATAATAAATTGGTAATTAACAAAGATCACACACATTAATTAAATAAAGGGCAGAAGAATTTAGTTTAAATAAAATTACAGTTAAAATAAAATATTTTTTCAAAATTAAAGTCCTAATTTAATATGTCCATAAGCGATAATAAAAATTAACAAAATATAATTTCATGAAAATAATTTCTTTAATATTAAAGGTCCTAAATTTTAGTCCAAAGTGTCCCTACGACACATGTCAAACAAAATAAGGAGGATTTTCATTTACCATATTAGCATTGAAGATATATCATTGAAATTGATGAAGTAAATCAACCCAAACATGATAAATATTTACACTAAATAAGAAGGCAGTATGTCCATTAGTTTGGATTTTAATGTGGAAAAAACACCATTTTCAAATTGATGATTATGAACCAGAAATTTGACACTTCTTGTACACTCTTCTTTAATGCAAATAAAATGTCATCAAATAGGATGTGTAGTTCTATAATAAATTTGGTGTGTTTTGTTTTCAATTTTGATATTTTTGTACTTTTGAGTAGCTTTGATTTGTTTATTTGTTAATAAATAAATAAATAAAAATATTAAAAACAAAAGAATATGGAATATGTGCCAGAAAGACACGATCCACATATTGAAATGTGAAATGATTTTGATAAATGTACAAAAGCAAAATTTCACTGCGTGTGAAGCCCTTTTCTGGATTAACCTTCATCAGACACGCTAGGAGTAATAAACTTGGGAAACTGGTTGAATATTAGATTTGATAAAACAAAAACAGATGCCAAAAAATATAACAACAATGACCAAACAGATAAATTTATCAATTTTTAAAGAAATAGCCAAACGTTGTCAAATTTTGGAAATATGTAAACTGTGTCTTTCCAACACATATTCCAGTACTTGAAAATATATAAGAGCTTACAACTGAAGCACGAAGTTGCATTTGCATTAGATTTGGGTTCATTATCTTTAAAATAAACAACTATTAAAACATCAAAAATTTCATAAATTGAAAGTCAGTGGCATAACACAATGTTAGCAGTGGAACTTGAATGAAACAAAACATTACTTCCAATATGATTGGGGCTCCCGCAGGGTACCCCCCTCAGGTCGCAAGGTCGCTTTTAAAAGGCATATTTTAGCGGGGTCGCAGGTCGTTTTATGGCATAGGTCCATTTTATGAAGTGTAGGTCGGAAGTTGCCCTTAAAAAGCCCTCAGGTCTCAGGTTGTTTTTAACCCTGCAGGAGCCACATTATTTGCTACAGTTAAGAAAAAATTGTTACAAGTAAAAACATTCAGTGACTTCTTTGCTGTTGTTTATAATTTTGTTATTTTCACGCAATACAATTTTCTATTCACCTTTGCCAGATTTTTTCTTGATTTTTGTGACCAGGTTTCTTTGTTTTTTGTATTTTTCCATGTGTTTTATTTATTTTTTTTATGTGTTTTATCATTTGGATACTTGCAGCGTGTGTTTTTTATGTCAGAATGGCAGATCTTAGTTCGCTGTTCATACAAGGAGGTGGGTTTTTTCTTGGTTTCTGTGTTTTGACAGGTGCATGTTAATCTAAGTCACTAATATTAACTCTGATTCATAATTTTTTATACATATTGTTTACTTTTTGTTTTACATTTGAGCATGTTTCTAGTGTTTGTATATGTTGATTTTTGGTATGTCTTAATTCATTGAAGTTTGTGATTTCAAAGTCTTTAACTGCAATATTTTATGTACTCTTGTTTGTGTCGGTTAACGTGACCTTGTAACGTGACAGAGATGAGATTGTGACTGTCACTTATACCTGTTATTATGAAGGGAGTGATAATGGGAGAAATGTCAATATTTTAGTTGTACTATGGGCTGAATTTTCTTTCAACATCCGGTATACATGGTATAGCACGCTTGTTTTCCCAAACTTTCAGTGTCTCTTTAACGCTTTTTGCTCACCAAATTATGGACGTCATTAAACGTACGCGTAACCCACAAGAAAAGCTAGTTTGTTTTTATTTTCCAAAAAAAAAATGAATAAAGTTAACTTTGGGAGCGTCACAGGTTTAACCTGTCTCATATTTAAACAAAAACTTTTCTGACTTGTAATATAACAGCTACTTAAGATGGTGAACTTTTTTCATAAAACAAGTGGGTTTACTTACTATTTGTGATATAAAGTTGAAACATCACACATACATGTAGATCAAGGGTTGTACTGTTTACCATCTAGATGTAAGCATATCAAAATTCAGGTCTCCTAAAATAATAATATTTTCATCGTTAATTAAACATTTGTCTACTGTTTTCAGAAACATATTTGAAAAAAAATATATATAAATGAAATATTTTTTGAAGTCTTGAAAAGCAGGAGATTGCGTTTGTACCAGTAGTCAGGAGAACGGGAGATGGGTAAAAACCCTTCAAAATCTTAAAACTTTCAGATTAATTCATGATATCACCACAGGGACTAGTCTAAGATTGCTCTGATGTCCTACAGCTTTTTTCCAGACAAGTTGGGGCCATGGTCTCATGGGCCCAACTTGTCTGGAAAAAAAGCGAAAAAAAGCTGTAGGAGGTCAGAGCAATAGACCAATTGCGAGTTCATCCATTCTGGATATTAGAAAGTCCAAATGTCAAAGGTCAACCGAGGTAAGATCTGACGTCAGAATACGAGGAGCAATGGAAGCAACATGTCAACCGATTTATATTAAGAAAAAATGGAAGGAAATTAAATCAAATGTTGAATTGGTCAATTTGTAATGGTTAAAGAAATATAAAAACATACATTTCAAAGGGAAAAGAAAAGGGATCCTATTTGTCTATTTCATTCATTAGAGAGTAGGTAAAAGTTTTCCAGTAAAATCGGGGTAAAAGGGCGGCTATTTTGGAACTCGCTATCAGGGTATCTCGGACTACACAGTGACTTGCTCCCCTCTATCAATATTTTGTTAGTCAAAGACAAAAAAAAAAAACTCAAAAGGGAGATACTACTTTCATCCCTTTCCTTCAATTTCATTTTTCCTTTTCTTGTATAATTCGTTTCTCAGATGATTTTCCTTTCCAAAACACCCAAATATTAGACCGAATTGTCTGTTGTTTAAGGTTCATCTGTACCTTTCGTTAAAAATAGCGAAATTTTCTACCTATTTTTTAGTATATGCAGAACAAAAACTACAAATAAAATAATGAAATAAAGCATAGCTGGACCTAGATATGGTTATTTCCGATTCAATTTCTATCAATTTTTCATTTTAAGTTCCTTAAAAATAAAGATCTCTTTTTTTTTCCTGTTCAGATTTATAATTGAAAAAGGACAAACTATCCCTATTGTGCCTCTTACATGAAACAAGGCGAACACTTTTAGTTAAATCCCTTATTGAAAGTTGCATGAAATTTGAGGACAAAAAAAATACAAAAATAAAGATAAAAGTCAGAATAGAAAGAAAGTAAATATGGAATGATAAAATAAGCTTTTAAACGACAGATAATTCGGTCTAATATTTGGGTGTTTTGGAAAGGAAAATCATCAATCATTGCATTTCGGCCTCAAAAGCGGGTTTGTTCGGGCAATTTGTAAATTGTGGCAATCGCTTGGACATGAATTTGATGAAAAGGGAAGGTAATTTGTAAACATTCTCATGGCTTTACAATTAAATGTAACATAAAACGAAAGTGTTAATTTTTGTACCGCCAGGGATTAAATAAAATTTGTTTTTGACATCCCTGGTACCGCACAGCCTAAATTTTAATATTACTTCCTGCTAAAAGAGTTGGGGTTCTACTACACTGAAAAATCACCCGGCAATGGTACACGGCACCGGGGAACATTTATCCTACCCATTGTTGTGGTTTTTTTGTCCATATGAGGTGGATCTAGACCTGAACCTAGGTCAGAGTTCTTGATTGACTAGGTCCCATGCAAAACAAAAAACAAAACAAAAACAAAAAACAACCAAAAAAAAACAAAAAAAAACCCCAGATATTTTAGTATATATTTACTATATAAGATATCTTTAAAAGAAAATGAGATATCTACTAAACACAATGTTTATAAGATATCTGATAAAGTTTATAAGATATCTCATAATGTTTATAGGATATCTTATAAAGTATATGAGATATCTTATAAATTATTTTTTATAAGATATCTTATAAAGTTTATAAGATATCTTATAAAGTTTATCAGATATCTTATAAACTTTATCAGATATCTTATAAAGTATATGAGATATCTTATAAATTTTATGAGATATCTTTAAAGAGGCCTTATAAAAATATAAGATATCTCATATACTTTATAAGATATCTGATTAAATATATAAGATATCTCATATAAATGGGAGTTTATAAGATATCTTATAAAACATATGAGATATCTTATAAAACATATAAGATATCTCATAAAACATATAAGATATCTTATAAAACATATAAGATATCTCATAAAGTTTATTAGATATCTTATAAAGATTATGAGATATCTTATATAAAATAATTTACAAGATATCTAATAAATGTTATGAGATATCTTATAAAGTTTATAAGATATCTCGTAAACTTTATGAGATATCTTATAAAAAATAACTTATAAGATATCTCATAAAATATATAAGATATCTAATAAACTTTATGAGATATCTTATAAACTTTATGAGATATCTTATTAGTTTTATTAGATATCTTATAAGTGTATAAGATATCTTATAAATTATTTTATATGAGATATCTGATAATCTTTATAAGATATATTATAAACTTTATAAGATATCTTATACGTTTTATAAGATATCTTATTTGTTTTATAAGATATCTCATATGTTTTATAAGATATCTTATAAACTACCATTTATATGAGATATCTTATATTAATTAATAAGATATCTTATAAAGTATACGAGATATCTTATAAATTTTATGAGATATCTTTAAAGAGGAATAAATATAAACATGGCGTGCCATAAAAAACGGTATATTTGCTGTATATCGATTTTTCAAGGAGTAACCTCTCCTCAGCAACATTAGAAGGTCAAAAACCAAAAATATTGAATGAAAAGTACTCAAAGCCAAATGGTTCGAACAGGTAAGCCAAACCCAGCACCGAGGATATCTACCATGTGCCTTACAAGAAAAGAGACCTGGTGTTTTAAATAATTTAGCATTTGATCTGAATAGTTGCGTTTTGAATATACACCATGAAAGTAGGAGCCTCGCTTTTATGGTGCGGGGCCCTAAAATGATGGTTACATGTAAATGAAATCAAAATTACAAGAAGCTAAGCCCCTTTAGACCATTTAACTTGAAGGTGCCCTTGATTATTTTTTTTTTCAAAAACAAAGACATTTTTGGATCTGATATTTGATGATTTATGTTCCTTGTTTAAGAAGGGGATCTATCTTTGACTATTTCAGGACTGGATTTGGATTATATGCATTTCATAAAGAACATTGGCAAATTGTAGAACCACAAGCAGCGCCTACTGGCCTCGCTGAAGGCTGCTGGCGGTTGTCCATTGTGGTTTTCTAAATTGCAGCTTATTATGCGAGCTGTGTCGCATACACTTATTTCACATCTCATTATTTTCTATTTTCTATTTATGAAATGATACTTAAAAAAAATGTCTCAACATCTTTTAGAAAATAAAAAAAAAATGACCAGAACAAGAAACCAAGACCCCCTCTACGGTAAATGGTCGGCCTCTTAGCTTTGATTAAAGCATTTAAAATTGATTGGTCTTGGTTCTACATGTATACATGTATTATCATAAGATTTCCTAGTTTTTTGAAGAAAAAAAATGTGCGTTTCTCTACATCAAGTCCCCATTCTTCTGGCAACATGGAACAGCTAGAATCTTTTATTTTCCTGTTCAAAAATATTTCGTACCTCATTACTGGTTTTACAAATAAAGAAAAGGTGATTTTCGTCAAAATTGTGCATGGGGTTTGATTGCCAGTCAACAAAAGTAAATTCCTTCACATGCTTATTTTCCCCGATAAAGATAGCCGAAAGTTATCCCGCTGCACTTTTCCAGAACAATTTTGCAGAAAATAGGATAGGAGGAGGATAGAGGGGTCCAACCCCCCAGAACACCGGCCTGGATCCGCCACTAACTACCACTACGTGGACCACTGACTTAAGAGTTGGAATAGTTGATTACTTCAATCTGACTTTTTTAGCTCACCTGGCCAAAGGCCAGGTGAGCTATTGCCATCACTTGGCGTCCGTCGTCGTCATCGTCGTTAACTTTTCTATTTGGTCTGGTGGTACTTTAGGGTATCCCCACAGAACTGATGTGGGAATTTTTGATTCGTCGAAAAACATGACCGCCGTTGCTAAAAATAGACCAGGGGGGGATCAGACTACTGTTTTTGGCTTGTAAATCAAAAAGTATAAGAGATAGATGAAATCTGATGCCATCCTGCTGCTTCAGCTTCAAAAGTTCTACAAAAGTCTCCTTTTGGTTCAAGTTGTCAGATGACCCCTTATAGGGGTTACAGCCCCTTAAAGGTGAAAAATAGCGTTTTTTTCATGTTTTTGCCCTATAGTATGAAAACTACTGTAGATAGAGAAAATCTGTTGCTTGCTTAAATGTTCAGCTCATTTAGCTCTACTAAAGTCTCCGAAAGGTCAAAGTTGTCAGATGACCCCTTATAGGGGTTACGGCCCCTAAAATGATGTTTTTCATGTTTTTGGCCTATAGAAAGAAAACAATAGCAGATAGAGAAAATCTGTTGCTTGCTTATATGTTCAGTTCATTTAGCTCTACAAAAGTCTCAATAGGGTCGAAGTTGTCAGATGACCCCTTTTAGGGGTTACGGCCCCTAAAATGATGTTTTTTTCATGTTTTTGGCCTATAGAAAGAAAACTACATCAGATAGAGAAAAGCTGTTGCTTGCTTAAATGTTCAGTTTATTTAGCTCTACAAAAGTCTCAATAGGATCGAAGTTGTCAGATGACCCTTAATAGAGGTTACGACCCTTAAAATAACCTTTTTCATGTTTTTGGCCTTTAGAATGAAAACTATAGCAGATAAAGAAAAGCTGCTGCTTGCTTAAATGTTCTGCGCGTTAAGCTCTACAAAAGTCTCCATAGGGTCGAAGTTGTCAGATGACCCCTTACAGGGGGCACGGCCCCTAAAATGACGGGTTTTCGTGTTTTTTGGCCTATTGAATGAAAACTATAGTAGATAAAGAAAAACTGTTGCATGCTTGCTTAAATGTTCAGCTCATTTAGCTCTACAAAATATAGGGTTGACATCAAGACCAGGTGAGCGATTTAGGCTCCTGGGAGCCTCTTGTAATTGTATTCTATTTTTATTATTATTATTGGGGTTTTTTTTGTATTTTTTTTGGGGGGGATGGGTTCAAACTTTTACAAAACAATTGAAAGATAAAACACAGGGGCTTTTTATCTCATTAATATATATAAATAAGTCGAAATTGAAAACCGGGTTTATAAATGATAAAGTTAGCATTCAATTTGGAACATTAACATATACATGTATACATTATAACAAAAACTAGGGCACAGTCTGATTAACGAGCGGAGTAGCAAAAAGGAGTGAGGCAAGATTGGGGATCTGTTTTTTAATCAGACTGAAAATGGCATTGGTTCTATAGTTTATTTAAAACACTTCTGATACATTATAATAAGATTTCTTTTTGAAAGATTTGTGTGGCCCTGAAAAGGGCCGTTTTTGGGGTCAGGTCCTAGGTCCGCCTGGGTGATCTGGTGAAGAACATCTTCAACCGTCTCATCCACTGGAAAGGGAAGCAGCCTGAGGGCTTCGCCACTTCAACATGCACCAAGTCCCCATTCTGCAGCCTAGAGGGAGCAGCAGTGGAAATTAGAGAAGGCTTGTCGCATACTGACATGGGCTCAGACTGACGTGCTTCCACCTCAGCTGGCTCATCGTCGATGTATACGGCAATCTTCTCTACATCTCCTCTGTCAAGGACTTGTTGCAGCATCTGCAGCATCGCCACTCTGACCATCATCCCAGTCTTCGGTCCCAGGCCTTCTTCCTCCACAATCCACGACAGGCTGTCATTGAAGAACAACAAATCTGCTGAAGGCATAGCTTGTGCGGGTATTCAATACAGAATGACCAGAACGCGGGATTTCGATCGTTTTTATATCCGAAAGCTTCAAAACAGCCAATCAGAAGAACTTCATTGTTCCCAAAACCAATTAGATCTGACTTCGAGAAATAGCCAATTGAAAGAGCGCGTCATTGTTCCCGAACGCCAATGAACGTCAACGTCTTTCGCGGAAAATGAACAATGGAGTTTCTTCCACAGGCACTTGTAAACAGGATAACCCTTATGGTGCCCACCCCCCTTTTTTTCAAAACCGATTATTTTTCATTTTTTCTGTTACATTTCTAATTTTCACTCATACATATGTCAAATATATGCAAATCTACCATCAAACAGTATCTACTATCCATATGGGGTTACTGATATATAATAAGCGAGAAGGTAAGTCACTTCGGTTTGTTTACATTTGGGTACCATGTAGGGATCGATCTAAAAATTTTCTGATAATATGTACTCACCCCTCAAAAATCTGCGTGCCCCATGTAGCTGATATATTTTACTTCCTGAAAAAACAAATATCGTTTCTATATACTCCAAGGTAAATGTATAATTCATACACTTTCCGCGAAATTTGGTACATTTTCCTCGCCATTTGTTAGCACTCGAGTTAAAGCTACGGAAGTAAGAAATTAGTGCCATCTGTGTGGTCAATCGCTACGACCGGTAACTCTTTCGGATTTGGCGCGAAATTCCGGATATCATTAACAACTATGAAAAACGCAAATGTTCCGAGTAGAAGTTACTAATTTTCCCGTATTTTTTTACTCGGAACATTTGCGTTTTTCATAGTTGTTAATGATATCCGGAATTTCGCGCCAAATCCGAAAGAGTTACCGGTCGTAGCGATTGACCACACAGATGGCACTAATTTCTTACTTCCGTAGCTTTAACTCGAGTGCTAACAAATGGCGAGGAAAATGTACCAAATTTCGCGGAAAGTGTATGAATTATACATTTACCTTGGAGTATATAGAAACGATATTTGTTTTTTCAGGAAGTAAAATATATCAGCTACATGGGGCACGCAGATTTTTGAGGGGTGAGTACATATTATCAGAAAATTTTTAGATCGATCCCTACATGGTACCCAAATGTAAACAAACCGAAGTGACTTACCTTCTCGCTTATTATATATCAGTAACCCCATATGGATAGTAGATACTGTTTGATGGTAGATTTGCATATATTTGACATATGTATGAGTGAAAATGAGAAATGTAACAGAAAAAATGAAAAATAATCGGTTTTGAACAAAAGGGGGGTGGGGCACCATAAGGGTTATCCTGTATACAAGTGCCTGTGGTTT